>CAJDSM010025002.1:0-30917 GCA_903981925.1 Ostrea lurida | reverse complement strand
TGGCAATGGGGCGATGTGTCTGGCATTCGCACCTACACCTATTAAATCTTTACTTTTAATTATTACAAGGGAATATTACACCTGTTTAATTCATACAAGGAAAAAAAAAGATATCAGTTTGATGGCAAGCATTACAAATGGACCCTGCTTTTCATCATTTGCAAAGTTCAAGGTCCTTTCAAAATTGGCCAAAAAAGCACAAATTCAAGCTTGTAACACTTATTCATGTAAAAAGTATTATTATATGATTAAATATCTATTACATTGTATACTTTGTCTATAAGCTGTATTTGCTTTTGACTAATAAACAACAACCCACTGATATAAAACCATCCATCCCATAACTATAGGTCTTCAGCCCATAGGCATGACCCTTATGAATCAACATAAAAATGTATAGGAATGAGAAAGAATCTGAAATAGCTTAATCATCTAAAAATAGAATAACTAATTCTCATATTTTGGTTAAACAAAAATGTAGACCTAGTCTCACATCCAAAATGGAGAACATGTGGTAGCATGGTTTTAATGATGAGTTGTATGGATTGCATATGAACACAGCAGCCAATTAAAAGACCCATCAGTAATTAAGATTAACACTTTGACAGTAACACTACATACCATTCTGAAAGCCAGTGGCATTCCTTTCTCATCCAACGGTCCGATTCCATCGTATTTCTTTGGTTTTCTCTCTACAATTTGGGAATCTGTGGTTTCCTCTTTGGCCGGCATTGCATAGTATGTATCTGTGGTTTTCACACCTCCGTTTACTGAGCTTTGCTCTGAGATATATATTGCACCTTTAGGAATCTGTCCTTCTATAACAGAATAAAAAGAAAAAGTGTCAAAAACATCTTTTAATATCATTATCTAAGAGTGTAAATGTATTAAACAATCTCACCATTGCTTTTACAAGGATATTAGAAAAAAACACATTTAAAAAATGCTGTACAACACAACAATAGGTTTTAACTACAACTTTTTAAGAAATCTTCTTGTTTGTCATTTGTGAAAAGAAGGAAATTCAAGTCAAAAAGTTTATCACGGAAAGCCATCACACATCTTTGTGTCTCTCTCCCCGGGGGCACAATACAGTATTTCCGACCTCGGAATGTGGTGTAGTAAAATGTGTAAGGAGTAAGGTTACAGTGCTGTGAATGAAGTCTTTTCCTGGTCATTTACATGTTATGCATGACTGATCAGGAATTTGCTGCAAAAGGATTCAGCCTGTCTGGATACATCAGATTGTCAGGCGTACTGCAGTGACAGGTGCCCTCTCCATTTTATGGACAGCTTGGCAGTTGTTAAATCACAGAATACACAGATTTATGTCATTTTGCGATAAAAATATCTTGTACCTATCTCGTAACGTTTCAGAGACGAAACTCATCTGCGACAGCTATATTAACTATCTCTATCAAAACATTCCACAATGAACAGTCCATAAAATTTCATTTCCTACTTTTTACAATCTGAGATTAAAATGATACACAGCCTTGCAGTACTGCTTTTTCTAATGGTTATAAAACAATATGCACCCTTATTTTTCTCTGAACGTAACAATTTCATTTCTATAACTGTCACCTCACTGTCCTCAGTCTTCCTCTTTCAGCAATGCTTAGGCCTTAAATCCAGTACAGATATAATAACCTGGTATTTTCTCAATTAATAGAGACTGCAAACTCCTCAGCATTAAGGGGTCAGTAATTAGTAGTCAGAAAGAAATGTCAAATGTTGGTTAAACCTCAAGAGTTAAGGCATTCAATATATATATAAACACACAACCACAATCAATCTACCCAGAATATAAGTCAACATTTACACAAAGCCAGAATTTCTTTCCCTGCCACCATTCTCTCACCACATGTGTATACAAACTTCTCACTAGGTAGAGAGCAATACCTTTAGTGTATTGAATGCAGATGCGACAGCAAAATGCTAAGGGGGTTTTTGAAGCTCTTTTAATATCTATACAATATTCCATATAATTTCACATAAGATCCGACGGTTCGTACATAAAAGAATTCTTAAAAGGGTAGAATACTTTGGAAAATATCAATTAATGTGAGTGATTATCTTTAATGTCTTTGAAAACGATTTATCAGCACCTCTATTTTAAATTGGAATGGTAGAGCAATTATGTTTTAAAATGTTGTATTCTTATATTTTCAATGAAAATCAATTATTTTCTTTCTTTTGACATATCTATTAACCCTGAAATGGTGCTTACAAGGAGAAATCAACTGAGGTTCACTATTTTGTCATGTTTTTATATAAAAAGGGTAATGCTTCAATGAATCTCGAGAAATTAATGAGTGCAACTACAAACTGCATGAAAATATACACCTTTAGCTTTCCATCATGATTCATAGTGCATAGTTCTAAGGTACAATTAGTGCACTATAACTAGATAAACACATTGAAGGGGTCAACTATATATTTAATCAAATTAAGAAGCCATTCCAACCATGCAAATGCAACCATGCATGAACGTAAGTAATTAATATCTTCTTGTTTTTTATAGGTATATATTACTTTGATGAAATAAAGTGTAAACTAAGGAGGACAATCAGTATACATATTAGCAGCTACAGAGCTCCTTGCTGCTGTGTGCAATAAAAAAATAACATGAAAATAAAATAAAACTGAAGCAACATTCTGTGTCCCTCTGTCTTACCCTGGCTTACTACGACAGGTGGATGGTCCGAGATCAAATCCTCAAAGCCATTTTCTGAAATAATCACACTGTCATGCAAAAACCAGTCATCCAGCAAATCACTCGAAAACAAAACAACAGTAATTCCCAAAGTCTAAGTAGTGTGTATGTACTAAATGAAGAAAGTAATTAAGGAAAAGTTGGCACACCAGTAATCAGTAAATCCAAATTCACATTCCAACACGGTGAACTCTTGAATGTGTAATGCACAGAGAAATGACAAGAAAAAGTGCCTGATCTATCACGTCACGCTTCAGCAGTCTCACACTGGTGGGAGTCAAAAGCTTCACTTTTGTCACTTCCAGATATATCCTGTATTTAGTATATCAAAACACAGCAAAATTTTCAATCACAATTCTTTCCTTTTTTTTTTTTTTTTAAATTCTCCCTAGTCGGAACTATTGGTATTCCCTCCAGTATACATAGAACACCCAAATCCTTTTGAGTCGTGGGGTTTAAACAAATCAATATACAAGAACAGAGCTTCTATATTAATTTTTTCCAGTTGTTTTTAAGTGGTGCCAAAACCACTCCAGGTTATCGTGCTACCTTTGGGTTTGTGGGTATGTGTAACAATCAGTAACAATATTAGTGAGGTAGGACCCTGAGCATTTACAGAATAAACAAATGTTTATACACCTCTGTTTTAGTCTTATCTTGGCCTGCAGGGTCCTTTAAATGACTTAAACCTGCATATTTCTGACTAAATTTTAGCCTATATACATATACGTATATGTACACTGCCTTTGTTTAATCTTTAATTTGGCAATATCTTGCCATGTCATTCTATCATATTTTCACTTCAATAGAGCACACTTTTTTGTTTTGCAATTATTAAACCAGCAAAGATTTCCAGCATTTACAGATCATTAGTTTTGTTGATGTCTTACAGGTCTTAGTAGCAAACCATCAAACAAACTTCACAATTACCCTGCAGCAAATAACAGAGTATGTCATAACCAATGAACCTTGAGAAATCAATGAAGACTACGAATACACTTGTCTGTGTCATCCAGATCAGATAAAACTAGGGGGGTTGGCTGGCTGTTACACCCTTTTAGTCGTCTCCTAACATTTAAGCAATGACATGATAGCATCAGGCACAGAGACTGTCATTTCTAAACAAACTGTGATGGTAGAAGTAATAAAAAAAATTCAACATGCCAAGAGAAATATTTCTTTCGTATAACTGGGTTGGGAGTGAGAAATAAGGACCTGTACTAAACTTCAGTGTTGATGTGATGTTTACCTCTATTTTTCTGCAGCAGTGTTACATAGGGACTCTGGGTAGAAGGCAATCGACTGACACTGGGTTCCTCTTTGTGGTAGTGGCTGTCTGAGTCCCTCTCCCGACCCCCATTCATGTGACCGTGGGGGGCGAGACTGTTGTATGGGGCTGTGTCTGTGCTGATGGTGGGAGATCCAGTGGTGAAGGTTGGGGCCCCATACGAGTGGCCTGACAACACACTGTCGGTCATGCTGCTGTCATCGTCCGCTGCAGAACGACTGGTGAAGCTCTCCTCTGGGGGTGGGCTGATTATATGATCCTCTTTCTACAAATCATTGTTTTAAAAAATAAAAAATGTGGTGTCAGAAAATCTTTAGTCTTCCTAAATTTAATGATTATTCACTTACTGTTGAACAAAATTTCACTGAAAGTTAACTTTCACTACAGAAAGTCATATATATATTCCTTATGACCCAACACATGCTAAATTCTACAACTGCACTGCAGTTGCTGATCAGCAGTAAAAATACCCAGAAGTTAAGAGCTTATTTCATAGCATTTAATACAGATTAATTACTATTACTCATTTCATACATTCATTGGAACAATCTCAAGTTATTTAAGTCAGGAGCATTTCTACCACTTCTTTATATGTACCAGAGTAACAAATCAGGAATAAGACTCGTTCTATGATAATAAGATATATTAATATACATGCTATCTGAATAACATTATTCATGAATGGCACACATCTCAAGGATATGTTCTAATATGCAAAAACAGGACATCTGTATGTTTACAACAGTGAGCTACCTCTATGATTAGGTAAATCAGGGTCAATGTTCTTCAAGCTGTCCAACATCAAATATACAATTGTTCACATTATGCAGTAGAAGATATAGCACTTGGACGCTTGACAGCTGAGGAGGATTTGTGTAAAGATAAAAAGTACATAATACTGTTTTATGGTGCCTGACCTTTTGGTTGAAGCGTTTGTCCGGTTTTGGTGAGGTATCTAATCGGACTGGTTTGTACTCCTTCTTTACCAGGGATGGGCCCTGCCCTGGTTTCCACACAGAAGGGGTGCTCTTAACCAGAGGAGAGGTAGGGGACCTGGGGGATTTAGCCTTCTGCTGTTCAAAGTAGGATAAATGTTCAGGTTCTCTTTGATCTGAAATAGGTACAAAAAAATGCATTTAAAAAACATTAACATATTGCAAATTTATAATCGTGACTTATCATATACAAGGAAATCTTTGTAATTATTCAATTTTCACCCTGAAGTTTTCAAATTATGATTTTGTCTCATTGTAAATACAATGTATATCCATGGCAAAAATTCAATTCAAATTCAAATTTGTTAATTTTGTTGTAGGCAAAGGACAAAATGGGAACAAAATTATACTATTTATAGTAATTATAATCAATACTCCCCCTATTCAAGTTCAATACAAGGAACTTTTAACAGCTTATGCCCAGATTACTGAACCTTAATGTGTAGCTTTTATTACCAAAAATTTATTTTACCTCTTCATTTGAGAAAACTTTATAGAACTTTTGACGTTTGCCATATAGGTGTAAAACACAATAAGAAAACATTCCAACTATATTGAAATCTTTGTATGCTAAATTGTCAACAAATTATAGGTTTCTTTTCATTCTGTCAATTTAAACACACATAAAAATCCTTCAAACCAATTTGGAACAGACAAAGTGGAGGAGGATTACATTAAATCCACTATAACACCGCTAGTGACACCTTGAACAAACAGGCCAGGAGAAAATCTACCTCCAATACAATCATTACAAATCATTACAAATCAGTACTTCAATCTGACACCAACCACTGGAACAGAATGTTCATCCGAGACTGACAGTATCATAATTGTGCACAAGTTTCCCATTGGTAGAAACAAAAGTACTGATGGTCTTCATGTCCTAATCCACGAAAGTATCCATTCCTCATTTTTCTATGCTCCTGATGAGCGGCATTCAGTCACTCAGCAGCTAAATGTGATCACATCCAAGGCACACAATTAGAAATCAATATCATACAATTACAGCTCTCAAAACAATGAATGTAAACATTTAAAATCCACCATATGATTTAATCAAACGAGGCGAAATTAAGACTTGTCAATGACCTATCGGTTGCAAGGAGTCCCGTGATTGAATAATCAAAGTTTTGTGATCATTGGAGATTCACACAGGTTTGTGGTCCTCGATAAAAACGGCAACATCTGGACACATAAGACCCTCTTTAAGTATTCCACACATATTGATCCACCACAGGATTTACCACTTCAAATGCTGCTCTAATGTAGTGCAAAGGAGCATCTTGCATTCAAATTACAAAAAATTGGTTAAATGGATAAAAGTCAGTCAATGTATTTTATAAATCACAGGTTACAGGCATCTTTTTAATGTTTCTGGTGATTCAGCTTGAGTACGCACTAATTCATACTGGGAAATAATTTTTTAACGTATTTTTATAGAGATCTGAAAATAAGCTCCTTATAAACAAGACTGACGTGATGATAAACATTGATTATTTCAATTTCCAACTGGCCACTTTTCAAATTAATTGGATTAATCCCTGTTTATACTTTAGGTAACTGACCTTGGTTGTTATAATGCTTTGGCTGCTGTCCATAATCATTTCGGTTGTCATCCACTGAATCAAAATAAAGATTACATTTCATTAATTCAACTTCAAAATCCTTACATTCCTACCACAAATTGGTAAAGAATTAATAATTACCCATTCACTTCTATTAATTTATCTTTGGAACTAGCAACAAAAAGTTATCTCTTATCTGCATACTGAACTTCAAAACACTAGAAACAATGCAGGATAGAATTGCCAAAGAATCATCATAAAAGTTCTGTAAGCCCTGAGATAGACATTTAACAGGATACCCCTGACTTAGAAAGAAAATCAAATGTTGCTTTCATCTCTGAAATAATTCAGAAAAGCTTTTTGTCAAGACTAGAGTGTACATCTAAACTAATCACTAATGAGAATACACAATTGCTACTGGTATGTCATCAAACTAGCTTTGGATCTAAAAATACAAGGAATTCCCCTTAAAATCAACACCTGGCTTAAACAAATCTTAATTCTTTGCCCTGCCATTCAGCGAGAAGTTTATCACTCACTGATACTAATCGAGGAAAAAAAGTTTGTAGAGTTGCAGACATTGCAAGATCAGTTGTCTTCTGCTTTAATCAAAATAGGAAGTGGATTTTTTTTCTCCTGGTAAAGGGCGTCTTGTTTTGTATCTTATCACCTGAACGTGTTATCATCCGTGTACCAAATTGTTAATCTAACCTAATGGGCTTTTTTAAACCATGACCTAAAAACTTTTGTAGTTTTTCTCCCTTTATCTTTTTTACTTAATCAAATAAAAAAAAAAAAAAAAAAAAAAAAAAAGCAAGCCACCTTGTCCAGTGGCTAAACCAAAACTGCTACTGTACTATATTGTAACTTAACATTTGAGAATGCCTCAATTCATTCATTTGTTAATATTCTGGATAATCATTGTGAGAAATTAACCAATGAATGGTAAAGGTATGGTCATTTGTTACAGAATGGAATTTCTAGTAAAGACAGAATTCTAAAATGATCAATGTACTTACAGCTTGAGAGGGACTTCCAAAGCCTTACAAATTGATTATCTCCCATGATATATATTTCTATGAGCTGACCAGTGACAACTTATCTACGACACTTAGTTCACTAAAACAATCATGCCAGATGCAGATGGAGACCATTCCACAAATGCATTGTGGCTTTAAGCGTTCATAATGTCCATGATGTGGTCTGGAATAAGAATTATTGATTGACACCACCATTGGAGTCTTTTGGCCAAGATTTTGATCTCTAGTCCAAAAAGAAAACCCATCTTCTATCAAATATCTCCGATTCTCCTTTTTGTACAAACCTCCAATTTTCTTTTACCCTATCCAAAAGTCTACATGATGCATAAACATGTCCCGGGATATACGAAGCAGGCCAAATGATACTTGACTTATCCAGAAATAAATCAATACATACCAGAAATGAAATGTCAAATTATGATAATTGCTATACATTGTATTAGTCTTGCCAAATTTCTTATCATCTTATGGTAACTTGTATTCTACTGTACATTTCATGCTCTGGGTATTTTCAGCCATTCGACAGGACATATAGAACAAAATGCTGAAACTAGGAACTCTTCAGCAATTCTACACAAGTTAGAAAATCGACTGCAAAGAACAGCTAAGTCTAAAACAGAATTGGAACATTACACCAAATAATACTGAAAATTGAACATTAATTAAATTTTTGTATGTGCAAACTAAAATAAAATCATTAAAAACATAAAGACAAGAAAAAAATTAAATGTGCTTGTAAAACAGAGTGATAATACTCAAGATGAACAATTTAACAAAACAAGATTAGTAAGGTTCTATATTTCAAGAACGAGGTCTTGGTTCTTAGTTGGTCTTAGTTCAGCTGACAATGTTACTTTCCCCATGCTGACTGAGCTTCTCATGCCTGCTGCTGATCTATCTGTTAACGTGTTCATTTTCACAAATGCTTTGTTGACATGCTGGTAACTTGGGAGATCTTTTTAACATGATCAAGCTCCATGCACAAGAATACCATGCCTACCTGTACCTTGTTTATCACAATAAGGAATGGTGGGGGAAGTTTCTTCATGGTGCACTTGTAGCTGTACAAATCTGGGACCTGGCATCCTTCCTCTGTCCCCTGGGTCTTCCACCACTGCCTCGCTTCCCGAATCTTCAAATCCTTCTGGTACTGGTAAATGTGGGTAGCTTTCATTGTCTGAAGTCTCCACCACTGGCTTCGTTGGACTTGAAAATAAGTTCCCAATCTTCTTTCCTAAATCTACCTGCTTTGGATCAGAGGCTGGCTCTCTATGACTACTATCAAAGCTATTGTCTGCACTAGGAATTTCTCTTGAAGTTGTTATACTCTGGTTGTCTAACGATGATGTAAAACTTTGATTGTCTCTGGGAGAGGTAAAACTTTTCTCTCTTGTAGATCTAAAACTTGGATCTTTTTCTTCATATTTCTGAGGAGATTTTCCTTTGGAACCAAAGTAAGCATCCACACCAGACATCAGCTCTTGTGTTATGTTATTCAAATCTGACATGTAGTCTCTCTCAAACGGTTTAGGACCTTTTCCTACCTGGACAGGTTTGTTATTGGATTTAGCTGTTGCTTTTCCAATGTTTCTATTATCCCTCACAAAAAAATCAACATCAGTGGCATACCCCTCAGATATTGCTTGCGGAGTTCTCTGTGGGGCCCATTTTGATCGAAAGTCACCCCTCCTGCTAACCTCAGCCTCACTTTCATAACCTCTATGCCCTTGGTTTTTCTTGAAATTTGGAAGAGTTGAATAAGAGTGAAACTCTGCATCATCATAATCTGGTTCTGATATAACTTTCTGCTGCGACTTCTTCACAGGCAAAGTTGCATATGATCCTGGGCTGTAATTGTTAGTCTGTCCTTTCCCAAAGTTCTCGCTCTGCCAAGAGGAACCTCGGCTTGTTATTCCAGAGTCATGTGACCTGGTATCCTCAGTGATGGAGTTCCTTGTGGATGTCTGAATCGTCAGAGGAACTGTATGTTCTAATGGAAGATTGTGACCTCTGGTTGGATTCTGTTTAGCAGGTAAAGGACACTCCAGTTCCATAAAACGATCCTGTTGACGTTCCTTTTTGAATGTTTGCTGTATTGGGTCTGGTCTCTCCACAACAACGGGCTCAATTGGCTGTTCAAGGGGAACAGGAGATGCCTTTTTAAATGAATGTTGTACTGGAACGTGTCTTTTAAACTCAACTGACTTCTCAACATGAGCAACTGGATGTTCCTGTTTGAATGAATGATGGATTGGAACAGGACGTTCAACTTCAACTCTTTGTTCTGAAGGAGCTGCTTGTTCAATATGAACAAATTTTTCTTGTGGAACAGACTGTCCAATTTTAACAGGGTGCTCCTTTAGAGTTGAATGACTAACAGGTGGTTCTGTAGATGCAGAGTTTGTTTGTTTTTGAGAAGCAGAAGAGTATTTTATTGGAATTTCATGGACTTTTCTTGGAGAATGTGCATCCTCTGACACATTCAACTTTGCAGAAAAATTGTCACCTTGTGATGGGATGAAAGTTGCCTCACTTGAGAAGTTTTGTTGTTTGGAGTCCATGCCTGAAATTCTGTTCTCAATATTGATCACTGAGGTAGGTGTCCCATCCACCTTATCCACTTTGACATAAGTTGGGGTTTGTGGAGAAGAAGCCACATTGTGGATTTTTCCATGTGATGGAGGTGTTGCTCTCTGTATCTTTATCTCTCTACCATATGAGGGTGAATGATGCTCTATTTTGATTTCTCTGGTGGCTGGTTGGTTGCCTGGAGGAGATCCCATATGCTGAAAGTTTTTAGGGGCCGTTATGTGTTGTATTTTCAATTCCCGAGGCTTGGCGTCTGCAAACATTGATGGGGGTTCTGGTGATAGAGACATGATGGTCTGTGACTGTTCATCTACCTGTGATGGGTCTAACGTCAGAAGAGGAGAGAAACAAAATCAGTTCATTTCACCAAAGTATCTTGAAATCGCACAGCAAACAAATGCAAAAAAGATTAAGACCATATCTTTTTCTGAGATATTGAATTTTTCAACTGTGATGATAAAAAATATTTTGAAGAATATCTAGACAGAAACGAAAATATAAGAAGTACGAAACTATCCTAGTACGATCTAAATACGATCTCTGACAAAAATGAAAAGAATAAACACAAACATAAACTCAAATAAACAGACTTTACTATGAACATTAATTTTTGTTTGATAAAAGTTAACAATAGATATCTGATTACAAGATATTCTAATGATATACAGCTCCCTCCACACTTGTCAATCAAACCAATTTAGAATCGTGGTTATATTTTACTTTTAAGAATTATCAGTAGGTAATCTAAAACATTAATGCCAACATGTATGGTTTTTTTAAACCCTCAGTGGCTAATCTGGAGCATGAATGAGAGGAGAGAGAGAGAGAGGAGTGGTGTCAAGGGGGGTAACTCAAGAGAGAAAAAATTAATACAAAACTAAAACAATGCAAATCAATATGTAGAACAATAACTGCATAAAAGAAACGCCCAATAAACAACATGCTGGAAACTCAAATCCAATACAAAAATAAAAGAATACAGGAACAAACTGGGATCAGGAAATGGTGGGGAAAAAACTGCATGCTTTGGTCATGAACCCTCTACCTTGCTCATTGCTGCCTAACTTTGAAATTTTATCCATCTGCCGGAAGAAAAGTTCCAAACCCTTGGAGGAGCTACCAGGGGAGGCACTGGGTGTAGTAAAATTACTCAGGGAATCTACATCAGGAAGACTCTTAGAACCTGTTATAGGAATTGGTTTACTCTTGGGTTTGGGAGGAGGCTTAGGTTTGGGAAAATGACGACGCTGGATGGCTGGCGAAGTGACCGGAGAAGATCGGGCGGAGTCGCTCGTGTAATAGGACGAGGACCAGAGACTTGGGGAGGATCTGTCCCATGATGAATCTATAGAGGAGCAGACTACATACAACATATATCACCAAAACATGTCAGACAAGGAACAATATTTGAAAATTCTGCACCTTGATTTTAAAAATGTGCTGCACTCATGTACTATAGTCTTACCAATATTCATAGGTAAATGTTTCCAAAGCAAGTACAATTCTGACTTGCATCAAATTTTACTATATCTGACATTTACTAGTAAAACTGCCGGATAAGAATCAAAGGAACATGACTGTAATTTTCTAAAGCAAACTAAGAATAGATATTCTCTTTGTCTGACAAATGACAACATCAAACTTTCTTCCAACAGGGAGCTTTAATAATATTCTGCCTGATTAAAGACTACATAACATTACACTCATTAGAAAATGGTCCCTGTTGAAAAAAACAAACTGATTTATGTGTACATCTGATATCCCCATTAAATATTCAAATACTAATCACTTACAACATAGATACACAATTATGATATCAGGTGTTCGAACTGACACAAAATCTATAAGCAGATGCGGAGAGTATAATAAAACAATAGCATAATATTTGCCAGGGATACAACAACTTAATTGAAGAAAAATATGACAAATTATTGGATTCTTTGCAAAAATTTCAACTGATCAGAAAATGAAACACAGTTAACAAATAATTCATGTGTCAAAGAGAGACTGGCTTTTTTCCCTCATTATTTTTGCACTAGAATTTCAATTCAAATTATAGAAAGTTGCCTGCAACTTCTGATCAATAAAAAAGATGAATGACAAAAATAAAAATTCTTTGTTTCTTGCTCAGCAAACAAAATCTAACATCTTTTCTTAAAAATAAAAGGCATAGAGAAAAGCAAAAAGGACCAGCAAAAGCAAAAGCAAAAACTTGTGAAACATTTGGATAAAAGGGGTATTCACACCATGCAAGTGAGCAAAGCCTTAGCAGTGTTTCTGCTTGCTTTTTTCATCATGTGTATGTCAAAATTTTGTAAGTAGCATTTCCTTTTTATTGAAAGAATTATGGGTAGCCAAGTCCTTCACATCTAATATCAACCAATCAAACGTTTACCCCTGATCCTGTGCAGAGGTTTGGGTGATAAAGGGACCATTAGTTTGGACCTAAATCTAGGGCTTGATGGGACAGATCTGGATATTTGACCTGTGTAATGACCAATGGATTAAAACACTTGAATAAATTATGATTAAAATTTGATCTATTTATTTTTTTTTTAACAACCATTGGCATGGTTACATACCGATACTCGAGTTAATTGTGACAGACGATGACATGGTTGGCCGAGCAGAGGTGGTGCTGTTGGTGGTGTTCGTTGTGGCAATCCGATTGTTGGTAAAGGATACGGGTTT
Organism: Ostrea lurida; assembly: GCA_903981925.1. NCBI lineage: Eukaryota > Metazoa > Mollusca > Bivalvia > Ostreida > Ostreidae > Ostrea > Ostrea lurida. The sequence continues at coordinate 18,033 of CAJDSM010025002.1, read as the reverse complement.
GTAAGATTTGGTGGTCATCTCCCCTAAAACGCAAGATGAACACATTTCATTTCTTCAAAAACATCAGCAACAGTCATCACCATGCACAAGAAACTGCAATAGCTAAGAATGAGAGAAATCAAATCAGATGTTTTTAGAGTGATATTAACTTGAAGCCTCTGCAGTGATTAAATAACTCGGTTATTATAAGCAGATCTTAAGAGTAAACAAGTCAAAAGCTAGACACACATTTCTTGCTTGTAAAATGCAACAGACTTCATGTTGTCATAAAAACAGTGATGTAGACATATTGTCTATCATATCATTATTCTATCTTATGGATAACTTAAAATCTAAATATATCACTGTTGTAGGTGTATAGCCGTGCATTGCAGTCACTAGGAAGGATAATAAAGATGTATAAAGAATACAATACAGTCACTAATTCTGTCTGCAATTTAAACATCTTTCCTTTTATCACAGAATCCATGTCTCCTATTCACTACTACTTGATTAAGAATATTTCAAATTTCTATTTAAAAAACTCTTATTATGCACTCTATCATCTTTTTCAAAAATTATTTCGTAAAACATAATTTTTCTTTACGATTATCCAATTCGGTAGATCTAATTACAGGTCTGAATTAAATATTGCAAAATCAAGGCACTACAAAAGTAACTGAAAGAAAACCATTTGTAATCAAACTAATGAAAATGTTACTTAATTACAGAATACAGGGGAAATTTTTTGCCCATTTTATTTTTTACCCAGACTCACGTACTGCAAAACACTTTTAGATTTGCCTGAAATTGTTTTTCGTTATTTCAGAACAATGAGTAAAATGAAATTTTCTCAGATATTCCATAAAATTTGTCCACAAAGGATGAGGATGAAAAAACGTAAAAATAAGATGGGGTGAAAATTTCCCTCTGTAAAATAAAAAAAAGATAACATTATTCTTCATTGCTAAGCAGACACAAACCCTTAGGGGACCAAACAGAAGAAAAAGATTTAGATGCAAGGTCATCTCCATAGCGACTAGTATCCGTGGTTTTATTGGGTGATATAGAAATCCCTCCACCTGCAAGCATCAGTAAGAGCTATGACAACTAAATGACTATTAACCATAGTAAGAATAAAGCAAAAATCAAAATGCCCACCACCAAAATACATGCAGTTTATACCATGTTATATCAGTGGTTAACTTCAAAAAATAATCAAACATATTCAAATATAAAGAATAGCGCATGCAAGATCTGTCTATATTTGAAATATATGATATACAAATATTGCAATATATGTATCAGGGTTAACCGGATAAGATGTTTAAGTCTGTCTTATAATTCATAATATTGACAACATGCAAACAATTATGTGGAAAGTCCTGTTTTAGCCATGAGAAATTGGTAAAAGTACAAGTCATACGTAAATCCTGTGTAAATATTGATACATAGTCATAAATTATGTACTAGGTGTATAATTTCATTCTGCAGTAACAAGGACATTCCTAAAATTCTGTTAGCTCAGTAACAGGACAATATAGCAATTTCTGCAGAGAGATTAAGGATTAACATTTAGATTGCCATACTTCTTGTGATAAATATTCTACAGTGCCTATGAAATATGATGTAAGAAATATAATCCATCATTACAAAAAATATCACTTTATCATATCCCTTTTGGAATTCGTGTCCAGCATGTTTACTTGTGTAGCCTACACAATGCATCCTATCTATCTATATCTTGGTTGGAAGGTAGTATCCGTATACTAAACAAAGCAATATCATAATGCACTACTCTAGCTTATAACTGCACTAGAGCTACAATGCAGCCATTGCACTAGCCCTTCACAGAAAGCAATTACATCTGGGACCAAGGACATACTTAGAATGACTCTACAAAGCTAAGAAAATGTGGGGGGAAAAGGTTCTAGACTTCTAGTGCCACATGAGCCCATGAATAAATGAGACTATTGTTCGTGAAAGATGGCATGACTTTTAGTGTACAAGTCACTCCAAAAAGATATGTCTGTAAAGGCAAAAAGCCCAGAGTTAAGAGGTTAAGCCACTCATTGGTATTTCTTACATTGTGGCTCCACGATCATTCGTGGGGTGGCACGGAAAATCCCTGAAGTTACAAAAGTGGGAATTTCTCATCACCTGACTTGCTAAGACCATAACAACACAAGTCACGAGATAGAAATTAAAATTTGTATAAATATTAAAGCACATACACTCTGAAAAATGACAAATTAATACACTACACATCAATATTAACCTTTTCATTGTACATCATGATTTAAAACTGCAACAGCTACTACTAATACCCTGCACGTGAATGTCAGAAATACCTGAGATATTCTCCATAGAATGGTTGTGAAGGTCACCATTTAGCTGACCATTCATGACTGCTGTTTCAGATCTGAAAGTAGAGATGACACTGTTATCATAAAGTGGAGTACGTGGTGACATGCTGTGTAGCAGATGGTTATTTCAAATAAGTGTATCTTCTATAATCAATCTATGAATCATAATACAACTTTCATTAAACAAGATGTGTTTGTGAAACACTGATGCCACCGGATTTCAGATGCCAGTGAAAGGAAAGGGCTTGCCAAAAGGATTATGAGTGAATATGAAACATAGGTAATCAAAGGATTACCAAAGCTCACCTCGACGAGGCAACACTTTATATGCACCATTATTAATTATGCTTTATTTTAACCCACAGGATTTCATCCCCTTACCCACATTTATCATATTACACCATACGAAAAAATTCATAATGTACAAATTATACATCTATATTATATATTATAATACTTATATGATTATTCTTATAATATAGATATTAATTGAATTAGTTTATATAAAATCTATATTATATATCATAATATTATATAATATGATATTCATGTAATATAATATTATATAATATAACATGTATAATCATATTTACCATATCGTATGTATACCATGACGATGATGATTGTATCATTTAACCTATCAAACAATATTGTATCATACCCATATTTCATCATATATCGTATCATACCTTATGCTATCATACGCATATCGTATATATTGCTATATATCAAACCATATCGTACTACATTCATTATCATATAATATGTACATACCATATCGTATATATTGTATTCATACCTAATCAATCATTACCATCACATATCTACCATATTGATTATATAATATTTGATCATACATATCCGTAATATCCCTACCATATCATTAATATAGTGTCAGTAGAATATCAATTGTCATAAATACCATATCGTTATATCATACCATATTGTATGAAATATTGTATTCATTTACCATATCGTATCATACCAATCGTTCATACCATATTGTATCATGTCATTAATATCGTTATCGCACATACGTATATAACAATATCACTATAATATCGTATCATACCTATTTCATATTGTATATACCATATCGTATCATACCATATGTTAATATTGTATCATTACATTTAATCATTACCATATTGTATCAGTACCATATCATATAATAATCGTATCACCACCATATATAACACCATATCATATTTGAATAACGTATCATACCTTATCATATCATACCTTTCATTATTCATACCAATCATATCATAACTATCGTATAGTATAATATCGCCATCATACCAATGTATTATTATTGTTATCATACATATGATATATCATATTATAACCTTATCGTTATAATATCATATCATACAATATAAATATCATACCATATCATATAATATATTAATATGTCATACAATATCATATAACATTCATATCAACATATCATAAAATATCGTGTCATTACCATAGCATTAATATCGTATCTACCCTATTCTATAATATCTTTCGATCCATAATACACATACCATATCGTTATCATACCATATTGTATCATTTTAATATCATACCTATATCCATTGTATAATATCGTAAACATATCAAACCCATATCGTATAATACATATCGTATAATATCATACCTATCATATAAATTGTATCATACTCATAATTATTAATATCATATCATCCATATTATCATACCATATTGTAATATACCATATGTATAATATCGTAATCATACCTATCAATATAATATTGTATCATATCAAACCATATCGTATAATCCATATTCATATATATCATATCAGTACCAAATCATATCATACCCATTATCGTCATAGTATAAATATCGCATCTACCATATCTTTATATAGGTAATCAACTATTCGTATAACCATATCTTTATAACATATCCGTATAATTCCCATTCTTATATATATTTCATATAATGTCATACCAATACATATAATATCATCCAGTACGTCCATAATATTTATCATCCAGCATCTAAACTCTCAAATAACATTTAGATCACAAGACGCATCTTAATCTGAAGTTTGATGAAAATTGAACAAGCCAATAACTCAAATATGCTATTAAACAACATCACATCTCAGCATCCGAAATCACATCTCAGATTCAGCATTATTCCTAAGTCGGTATCACCGCAATACAACCATCCATGAGAGTTTGGTGGAGATTGGATAAGTAATTATTAAAGAAGATATAACTGAGATCAGCAAATACTCAAATCATGCCTATTAAACAACAAGTCACATCTCAAGCATCCGAACTACAGCTCAGAATTCAGCATCCTTAAGTGGTATCACCAGACAGACTAATCCATGAGAGTTTGAATGAAGATTGTACAATCATTAATTATAGATATGTTGACTAACAATTACCTATTTAAACAACATTTCCAGCATTCCGACAACCTACAGCTAGAATTCAGCATTCTCTAAAGTGGTATTCAACCTGAAACATCCATGAGAGTTTGGGAAATTGGACAAATAATATTTCGATAAGATTAAACTGACAAACATACTATCAAAATTGTCTATTTAAACAAACACACATCTCAGCATCCGCATAACCTACAGCTCAGATTCAGATCTTCTAAGTCGGTTATCCTATGATAAACCATCCATCGAGAGTTTTGGTGAAGATTGACAATAATTTTTATGATAAGATTAAACTGAACAAGCATACTAACATTATGCCTATTTAAATAACATCACTCTCCAGCCATCCGACAACCTACAGCTCAGATTCCATTTTCTAGTCGTATCACCTCAACAGACCATCCAATGAGAAATTGGTGAAAGATTGGAAGTAAAATTTAGATAATGATTAAAACTTGAACAGAATACCAATATGGCATTTTAAAGAAAATCACATTCTCCAGCATCCGAAACTACAGCTCAGATACGCTATCAATCTAAAGTCAGTATACCCGACAGACCATCACTTAGGTTTGAGTGAAGATTGGACAAGTAATTAATTCAGATATACAATTACTAACAAGCAATTATACTCAATATATGCTACTAAACAACAATCTCCAGCATCCGAATCCTACAGCTCAGATTCAGTCAATCTAGTCCAGTTCTACCGACAGACCATCCATGGAGAGTTTGGTGAAGAAATTGACAATTTATTCGTCGATCTGACAGTTTAGCAAACTTGCTCCAAAAACTTGAACATCTTAAATAGGCAACCATCTCTTACAGCATCCGAAAACCTACAGCTCAGAATCAGCACCAAGTGGTGTTAGTCTTCGAATCACTTCGAACACCTTCCAGCAAGTTTTAGTGAACAATAGACCCGTCATAATTTAGATATAACCACAATAGTACGCTTGCTCCAAGAAACTTTAACCAAGCACTACACATTCCTTATCTTCCTCAGCATCGAAGCCTATAGCTCAGATTCAGCATTTAAGTCTTATTATTCTTCATTACCCCAAGCATCATCATGCAAGTTTGGGAAGATACCGTCAGTAATAAGTTAGATATATAAGAAAATGCACACTTGCTCCAAAAACTTTTAACCAGCACTAACACCTTATCTTCATCCAGCAGTCCGAAGCCTTGGCTCTAGATTCAGTATTTACAGTCTATGTATTCCTTATTCACCCCCAGGAAGCATCATCTAACAAGTCTTGGGCAAGAATTGGACCAGTTAATAAGCTAGAATAGCATCAATGCACACATTGCTCCAAAAACTTTACCAAGATGGGACCCGACGACCGAGGTATAGCATAAGCTCCACCGCGACTTCGTCTCGTGTAGCTAAAAACTTCACTTACCATTGCAAAAATTATGGCCAGTATTAGTTTTTGAAAAGTAAGTCAAACTTCTCAAGGTCAAGGTAAGAGGTCACAAAAATATTGGTAACGTAAGATAAGGGCTTTCATAGAAGAATACACAGTGTGAAATATGAAAGTCTTTCAACTTTACCATTCAAAAGTTAGGTATGTTAAGTTTTAAGTAAATCAAACTTTCAAAGCTCAGGAGGTCAAAAATTTTGGTACCTAAGTAGAAAGGGCTTGTCACAGAAAACACACATGTGAATATGAAAGTCCCATCACTTCCATTCTAAAAGTTATGGCCATGTTAAGTTTTGAGAGTAGTCAAATTCTAGGTCAAGGTCAGGAGCGTCAAAAATTTTGGTATCAGTAGAAAAAGCTTGTCATAAGAAGCACATGTATGTAATATGAAAGTCCCATCACTTACAATTCAAAAGTTATGGCCAATGTTAAAGTTTTTGAGAAGTAAGTCAAACTTCTAGGTCAAGGTCAGGAGGTCAAAAATTTTGGTACCAGTAGAAAGGGCTTGTCACAAGAAACACACATGTGTAATATGTAAGTTCCATCACTTGCCATTCAAAAGTTATGGCCAATGTGAAAGTTTTTGCGGACAAACAGACGGACCAAAAACTATATGCCCCCGAATCGAAGATTCTGGGGGCATAAAAAAGAATCGTACCCTTTTCATGAGAAATGCAAACACTTTTTGTACAAATTGTACTGTTATAGATCAAAAGGGCACTATACCTCCAACTCCCCAAAATAATCATGATAAATAATAGCATATTGTCTTCATATTGATATAATTACATTTCCATTGTTTTTGCCTTTGATATCGCTACAAATTGTACCTCATAAATGAGTAAACAATGAATACAGATAAATATAGTACGTGTACTTTTAACAGCTGGGAATTCTGACAGAAATAAAAGCAGAATGTAAATATAAAAAATAAATTTCAATTTTGAAAATAAATAAGGGTATGAACTGCAATGCGTCACGTCGACACATTTTTCATGAAGATCTAACTTAACGTGCTTCATGAAGCCGAAGTGAAGCATCACAGTTCATATATCCTCACGCATTTTCAGAAAGTAAAAATTATTTCTTAAATGAACACAAACCAATCATGTATCATATCCCAGATAAAGGCATACAATCATGTGATAGGAAAGGGTTAAATTTTCTTATTTAGCTGTCAAGGATGTTTTCAGACATTGATCATCCTGGTTGTTCTGCACAGAAGGCTCACAATACATTCACACTGTGTTTACCTATATATATATATCACTATAATGTATAGTGTCTGGAGGGAGACAAGTGCACAAAGCAAGTCTTAAAACTGAACGATGGAATCGATGAAAAAATGGGCTTTTCGATCAATACATCTCTGCATTCTCTATACACAAAACCACTTTCAGTGTTACTTAATGAATAAATGTCTATTTTATTAGTGTTATGCAGGTATGATAACAATGGCATAATACGATAATTCATAAATTACACCACAACATCCATTGTTCCCCATATAACAAAGAAATTCAAATGTCATTCCTTTTAATCAAAATTTTTTGTAATTTAACTTGTTTCCTTCTTAAATATAAGATTTGAATAAAGTTGAAATGTGACATGCATGCCAACATTTTTATCAAGAATCATAAACAATGAATCATCAAAGAAAATAGTCTTAAACGTATAAATACCGTATTTGTCCTAATGAGCGCCCCATTCCCTATGAGTGTCCCCGGGAACTTTTTCAATCCTCTAAGATTAAGGGCTCCCTTAATTTCCCCTTAAATAAACTTTTAAAGTTATAGTAATTAAAGCTTTTAATTTTTTCGAGCAATCTTGGTACTGCATTGAATTTCATAATACATGGTATCTAAAGTCCACCGACGTCGGCATTATCGGAATAGCAATATTTTCCAGTAACAATGCATTTCAATATCCCTCCATGTTTTAAAAAGAATGCAACAACTTTACTATACGCATGTAAGAAAGTTTAATTACAGAAGACCTAAGTCAAGTCACAAGTGTAATCAATCACTTATTGGTACCATCCTTATGTCTAAACTACATGCATATACACTTCAAGTATGGCTAGAAAATACTTTGAAATACTGCCACAAATCAATTTACCATACTTGCAAATCCACCATAAAGTAGACTTTTGGATCTCTCAGAACCACTACCAGGTATATGGCTTGACACCAGAAGTAGTTCATCATGACACTTTAGGGGTTCCTTCCACTTTTCAATGCCAGTTTATCCTGTTACATGTCCTACACTATACTAACCTCTGGAGTACCAATGCTAGCTCTCCACTGGTGATCTTGATGAGTTGCTGGACATCGTTGTGTAACAGTCCCTCGGTTTTCTGGCCGTTCAGCGATTCGATTAAGTCCCCTACTTTGATGCCTTCTACATATGCCTTACTGTTTGGGTTGATCTGTAGACACAAAAAGAATGATCAAAAATACATAGATATTCTCAGGATCATTTGTGTACAGTGGAGCCATGAAGAATGTCTGCAGTGGCTAGAAGTCGATTTGTGTGGGGGAGAGAAAACACATGGACAAGGGCTAGGGTCATGTTCAACCAGCCAAATGATAATTACAGTTTACATATACATGTACATCTGGGAGGAAGGTCATATGGCATATATTTCTCTTGTACCAATATTCTTAGTTTTAGATATATTATAAAAATATATTTGAAAATTTATTGTCATATCCCTCAATTATGAGTGATGCATTATGATTCATTTTTTCAGCTTTTATAAAGCACTGCTGAGCTATTGACAGTGTAACATTTGTTTACTGTAAGTTTCCATGGAAATGCTCCTGAATGCTAGACAGTAGAACATTGTACACAGACAATTGTTGGCAGCTGGGCAGGCATCATCATTCTTAAACAACCTCATCTTGGTGTTTCTCAAACAGGTTCTAGTTACTCAGACTTATGGAATGTTTTGAATTTTACATACAAGCTGTCAGGGATGAATCAAGAAATTCACTTATCAGCTGCTTTCAAGATCCACCAACAAAAATACGAGAGCTAAATTAAAAAGTTGCATGTGCATTAATGCATATATCTGCAAGCACATACGGAGAATGTGTGCAAAAATGAAGCTTACGTCAGAAACAAAACTTTTCAAAGTGCAAGATTAGAGTTTATCTACAACTCACAGTAAAATAAAAAGTGGAGCTTGTGGCTTAGTGATCTGTTGGGATAGCATGGCCGTCAAAGGGCTGATGGTTTGAATCCTAGTGTAGTCACTTATCTGTATTGTCTAAATTCACCAAAGCATAAATGGGAACTAACAGCTAACCTGTATACCATCCAGGAGGAGTCGCTGACTCTCATCCATGTAACATGATAAAAGCTAGACTTTTAGCCCAAGATTTCACTGTTTGAAAACGAGTGCAAATCTGTAACTCTGTTCATTGATGCTTCTTTCATAATGTTACTACATACATGTGCACATTGCTGGATGTCAGTGTGTCACTGGGGAGCTGGTTAGGAAGTGTTTAGGATTTAGCATTTACCAATCTTGAGGTCTTTTGTCCCACTTACCTCAAACTCATCAACTATATAATCTTTGATATTTTCTTAGGAGCCTTCAACCTTTTTAGAAGATCTTGAGTTCAAATTGTTTCAATTTACAACTAACTTTAAACTGCATGTCAATTCATGCTTATGTAAGTCTTCAAATCGATAGCTATTATCAGTCAATATAATTCTAACCTGGAAAGATATTTTCGTCTACCTAAATATATATATTAAGCATGCACCTTTAATTGCCCACACCTTGTGGTTTCCTGGTAAATCCCTGAGCTACTGATTAAAGTGCTCTTATACTACCTGGCCATTTTGTTTGTTGTTTCTAAGTTTAAAATGAAAGTCAACATTAAGTATGAAACATGATTCTGTTGTGAGCTAAAAAAAAAATGCAATAGGTCGTAGTTATTCAGAGAAATCAAATATTGTAAAAGCTGAATGGCCTTACAGTGTAAAATTGGTTTAATTTCCATACATTTCCAACACCTGCAAGGTGTGCAAACTATACAGAATGTTCAACTTAAAACCATCAATGACTGAAATGGGTCCTTACGACGGGACAACACTATTTATTAAAAAGTGTTTAACTTTGCTTTGTCCAATCAAAGCACAATGTAGCTTGAACTATTTGTTTTGGGTATTACCATTCATAATCATACTTTAAATTGTGTACCTTGACTAAAAAGCATCTATTAAACTATTAAAGACATTTTGCAAATATGAACCAACATTGTGCTAGGGAACCTACTCAAGTTTTTCCTGTTTGAGCTTTCTAATCCAAACTATAACCACAACACTACAAAACATACACATCCGATAGATAAAGCAGTACATCTAAAAGAGCTTAACATTTTAAAACATGGCTTAGTAATCTCCATTTTAGTATACATATTAGAACATTCAATATACCCATCCATTACAAGCTTAAATCCTAATTGTGCCAAAACAGAAATTGTAAAAGAAACAAGGGTATTTAGCTCATTAATCCTAACTGTGTCAAAACAGAAACTGAGGGCATGGGGTACACAAGCTTAAATCCTAACTGTGTCAAAACAGAAACTACAGAGGAAACAACAGTCCAAGCGTTTATCATAATTGTGTCAAAACAGAAACTGTAAAGGAAACAAGGGTGTAAGCTTAAATTTTAACTGTGTCAAAAGGAAACATAAGTAATAATGCATACAAAATGGTAACTGTAAAAGGTTGAATCCTGACTGCTTTAACTCTAAAAGGAACATCATAAAATCCTAACTTTGAGTTTCAAATCAGGTACTCTGACAAGAACCTGATACAAGCTTAAATCTGAACTGTGTCAAACAGATACTAACAGGGGAACACTGGTACAAGCTTAAATCTGAACTGTGTCAAAACAGATACTAACAGAGGAACACTGGTACAAGCTTAAATCTGAACTATGTCAAAACAAATACTATCAGAGGAACAACTGGGTACAAGCTTAAATCTGAACTGTGTCAAAACAAATACTAACAGGGGAACACTGACACAAGCTTAAATCTGAAACTGTGTCAAAACAGATACTACTGGGAGAGCACTATACAAGCTTAAATAGAACTGTGTCAAAAACAGATACTATCAAGGAACATGGTACAAGCTTAACAATCTGAACTGTGTCAAAACAGATACTAACAGAGAACGAACGGTACAAGCTTAAATCTGAAACGTGTCAAAACAGATACTACAGAGGAACACTGGACAAGCTTAAATCTGAACTGTGTCAAAACAGATACAACGGAGGAGCACTGATACAAGCTTAAATCTGAACTATGTCAAAACAGAGCTTTATCTGAACTGTGTCATTACAGACACTAACAGGGGAACACTGACACAAGCTTAAATCTAAACTGTGTCAAAACAGATACTATCAGAGGAACACTGGTACAAGCTTAAGTCTGAACTGTGTCAAAAACAGATACTAACAGAGGAAACACTGGTACAAGCTTAAATCTGAACTGTGTCAAAAAACAGAATAACAGAGGAACACTGGTACAAGCTTAAAACTGAACTGTGTCAAAACAGATACTAACGGAGAGGCACTGATACAAGCTTAAATATGAACTGTGTCAAAACAGATACTATCAGAGGAACACTGGTACAAGCTTAAATCTAAACTGTGTCAGAACAAATACTATAAGGGGAACTGATACAAGCTTAAACCCAACTGTGAATGTCAAAACAGGTGCACTAATGGGAACACAGTCACAATATAACATTTTAACTATAAATGTAAAATTGGTAACATTGGCACAAGTTTAAATTCTAACTGTGAGTGTCAAGCTGGTACTATCAGTGATACACAGCGTTTGAACAGTGTCAACAGATATTCTAGAGGGAATACAGGTACAAGGTTAAATCTGAACCGTAGATATCAAATTAAGTACCCTAATGGAGACATTAGTAAAAATTTAAATCAGATTCAATTTCAAGTGAGTGCAAAATCAGGTACTTAAATAGGAACACTGGTACTAGCTAGCTTAAATCCTCACTATGAATACAACTAGATCTTTACTTGCTACTGTAAAAACAGGTACTCTACTAATCTGAACATGAATACAAGCTTTAATCCCATCAGGTTCTCTAGCAAAAACATAGATAAGCATACATGAAAATCCTGTCTATGATTGTAGATCAGATCAGGTACTCTATGTCCACTGTGACCGTCAAAAAAGGTACTATTAAAGAATACAGACTAGGGAATATAGGTACAAGAAAACAAGAAATATATCCACTGCATCCAATTCATTAAATTCAAGAACAATGGTAACCTGAACTTTGACTGTGTCCAACTCTGGGTATATGAGATGATGCCCAAAGAACTCTAGATTATTGTTCCTTGTAACTGTTTTCAGTCACAGCAAGTGTATAAGATAAGACAAGACTGGCACATTGGTAAACAGTTCATTAGAAATAGAGAGGTTTATGTGTAATATACTTGGTGTAAATGTTTCTAAAACGGTCAAGATAAAAAAGCTACCATATGTTGACATTTACACTGTGAGTAAAACAGAAACTGTGGATTACTGAACAGATATCCCATCACCAACTCAAACCTAAACTGCTTGCATCATCATCTTTCTTAAAAGCAACCTAAACCTGCACCCTTCATCCTCTTTTCTCACACTATCAATCTTGCACACCATTCAAAAGAATATTTAGTCTATCTTCAAACTAGACCTACCAACATGACATGTTTGATTTCAGACAACAATTATCAGACGTTTGGGCTTTTTCACCAATGGATTCACCTGTCTAAAGGGGAGAGGCAATAATCAATGAGATTTAAGTGTGACAACTTACATGAAGTACAAGAAGATTTGCTTGATAATAAGAATGTTGGAATGTACAATATCGTTCTCTTCCTGCACTTTGTGCTGTCTGCTCCTACCAAGGAACCATGGTGAGATGGAGACAATGCTTAGAAACCAAGCAGTGCACATAGGTGTTTCATACTCTTCAAGTTTATTGGGTAGAAATAAAATCTTAATTTCTCTCTCCAAAAAATATCCATGTCCAAAACATTTCAAAACTCATTTATTTTCTGAAAAGATAATTAAACCGACAGAGTCTGTGTTTTACCTAATAGCACAAATCAATTCTCGGCAAAGATTTACCACTGGAATGTACTATAATAGAAAATATGTGTGTCGATGAGTACAAGAGCTCTAATACTAAAAAGAAAAAAGTTTCTAACACATATACCAAAAAATTTGCATACTAGAGTATATTTAGCACAGTGCTCTAATTCAATTGACAAATTCAAGTGACTCACACAAAAAAAGAAAAAAAGAAAAAAGAAACCTAATCTTTTCTGCTTGAAATATCTTAGACTAAGATATTCGTAAAAGATCATTTTTTAAATCAAATATTAAAACCAGATGCTATGCCAAATGACAACATCAAAGATTTCTAATAAATTTCGAAAAAAGGCATTCATACATGAGAGTTCCCTAACTTTCTCCATACTTCAAAGATTATGTGTCTCTGTATCAAGAGCTGTCATAATCAGTCAGCATCTTGGGGCAAGATGAGCATCTTTTTGCAGGTGGAGAAACATCTTTTTTGCTTACATTACAACAAACAACAGTTTATCTGATCAACCCTTGAGTCTGAATTTGACACGTTATTCTCTGACAGGTGTATGGGGGGTGTAATCATGGCCATAATGACTTCCTGTTTGTAAGAAACGAGGAAGAACCTAGAGCCATAGCGCCAACAATTAAAACTGGCAAGGGAGATAACCTCATACTGTCAAAATCTATGTCATAAAGACAACAGTCTATATTTATAAAAAAAAAATAATTACCTTATCAACAACGGGGGCAATGAAAATACCACTTTATAATGAAATGCCCTCAATGGCCATAAATTGCAAAGTACTACTAGATATCTCTCTCACCATTGATTTTCAGAGAGCAAAATTTTTTAATTCCTTATCGTGGTATTAAAGAGTCTCTTAATCAATGGAAGAATCCTTGAATTTACTTCAGAAGCCATCAACATAACTAAGGTTTAAACTTTTCAAATAAATCGGACTTCTCTTTCTTCTTCTGCAAAATATCTTGCTTCACTGAATAATTCATATTTAAAATGAGAGCAAAATAAAACATGATTTATTTACATTCCACAAATCCCAGTCCTAATTAGCTATTACATCATTCTTCAATACATAATGTTGTTGATGCTGAATGCATGCTTAGGAAGTTTTGAGTGCTTTTTGTCATGTTACTATCAGATGGCCCTTGGATTTAATATTGTTAATTGTCACTGCCTGATGGTCTGTGGATTTGATATGAACTCCTTGAATTTAATATTGTTAATTGTCACTGTCTGATAGTCCTTGGATTTGATATCGACTCGCTGGATTTAATATTGTTACAGCCTGATAGTCTGTGGATTTTAATATCAATTCATTTCATAAACTTGATTCTCTAAAATATCACTAATATAGTACATATATATTTAAAGTTTTCAAAGACCCTTGGTATAAAACAAAACACATGTACAATAGAAACAAACATATACAGCACCAATATAATGAGAATGACTTGATGTTCAATATAACCTACACTAACAAAATCTAAACACAACTGAAAAAAAATTTGGATCAAAAACAGTCTACCAATAAACTATCAAAAAGGATATTTACACGACAAGTTACTAAAGCACTCTTAAGATCAACCAACAATAGATTTTGCATTCCTAAGCATGTGCTTAAAGTCATAATTCTTTTGTCCAATACAACCAATCAATAATCTATAAACTAGTATTGATTGATTGTTCTTTAAAACGAGAGGTCATCAGGGAATTAAATAGAATTGCCCAAAAATATGCAGGACATTGAACTAGAAGAATTTTAAAGTGATAAAATATTGATCCAGAGAATCATTCTTCACCGATCTTCACCGATCCACATTCTGTCTGCCAAAAATAATTGTCTGTCTCTAATGTTTACCGGTAGAGTTAACTGGTTCAATGTTCACCCTTACCAAATCTACACATATGTTTAAGATGTGTTAAAACCAATGCAGAGTTCATACATTTATACCTGTGTAATTCACAATTTCCCCTTTCCATAATAAAAATAGCATACAGATTTATCTTGCATGATAATTTACTTCCAGGAACTATCTAAGGTTTTCCTATGGAACAATCCTCTTAGAACCTCAGACCTTTGTTAAGTACTATAGCACAGCGGGGAGTAAGCTGTATCATGGGAGTCAGCAGCAAACCTCCATACAGGATTCCTGTCTGCTTAGTTTCACAAATTGTCTATCAAATTTTGATATCTATTTATATATTTTGATGCCTCTTCTTCAGGCCTGTGGGTGACTCAGTCTCATATTGTAAATGTGACACTTTGAAAGCTTTCTGCATAATAGCTAACTTGCCTTGCTATAATTATGCAAATAATTAACATTCCAATTAATGAAGGGTATCAGTATCATTTACTTATTACTTTTCCATATACATGTAAGTTTAAGTCCTTTGGAAAATATAGCTATCACCAATTTAAACATAATTATATGTAAACCGTGCTTATATATAATGCATGAACATCAAACATTTTATTGCATTATGCAATTTTTAACACAGATAACATCATTAGATATGACTCAAATCACGATTAAAACTTACTTTCTCAATCTAAAATTCCAAACGAGAAAGACTGATACACAAAACACTTTTAAATCCCATGTGAAAAATGATCAGCAAAACAGAATTCTAGTTGATATGAACTGGATCTGATTTCTAATCACTTTCTTTTCAGTTCAGGTCACCACATAATGTTATGTTGTATTGTTAGTCTCTCTTTTTATATTGTATCAGATGCAAAATCAGATATCATTCCTATCCAGAGTAATTCCACGATCCAAATAGGTTTACCTGCCCAATTCCGGTATAACGAAGCAAAAATAAATCTAAAGTCGGTATTGTGCACAGTAAATCTCCTTTCCATACATCAATATTAAGGAATATGCAAGACATTTAACTTTGTCAAACAATGACTCATGATTGTAAAACTGCATGTCACAGGTTTCTAAGATGTACTGTTTGGATGTCCGATTACATCACAATGTATGTTCTAGAGTAATAGGTTTAAATATGAAGCTTTTAGGCTTACAAGAATACAAGATGGGGCAGAGAGGTGAACATATTTGCACACAATAGACATTATGATCTGCAAGAAAAACAGATAATTAGATAAAGCCCCAATCAAAAGACCTCTTCACAATTTGTCTTTGATCAGAACTTAAAACACAGTTTAGCTATAATTGCCTTCTTGTAAGTTAGGAAGCTTGTGTATGCTATATTGCAAAATCAATCTACAAAAGCACAGTTTGTGATATTTTCGAACTTAAAAACACATGGTTCAACTCTGAAATCTGCCATAGTTTTTTGTATCATTTTTCAGAATCTTGATTTGTAAATCTTGCAAATCAAAATTCACTTTTTAATCTTCAAAATTTCAGACTGTGTGGAAATATGCATTTTCTTATCTGGGTGGTTCCAGAGAGGCGCTACGTGCAGCCGCACAATGATGCAAACACAGACTTAACCAAAAATACTTTGATAGCTTTAAATTAGACCACATTTTCAGACCAATGACACAGTATAAAGGCATTTTTCAATTTCAATCCCGCTCTCCCCTAAAAATGTCTTGAGTTGAATCAAACTATTCATTTTTTCCAAGATAAACAATCTCTCTGAGAATCTGAAAATGAAGATAGATGGATTTTCACCCTACCATTTGTTTGTTTGGTAGAGGGCATTTACCAATATTGGGTCAACCTCCAAGGTAAATCAATTAAACACTTTTGCATTAATTTTCTCTTCAACATCTCTTCAAGTTCTGATTCAATTTAGCAGCACACGCTCTGAAATCTACTTCTTGATTATTTTGCCATTTCTGAAATTCTTTGATAATCATGCCAGAATGCTTTCCAGAGTTAAATCTTGGTAGAGGTTTATGCACTAGGGTTATCCAGGTGGGACTAGATTTCCATCCATCAAGATTAATTTCATGTGCAAAAAGTATTTTTGGGATGGTGTGTGGTTCTGGTGGCTGAAAGCACATCTTTTGCTGAATGTTAAAGTGCTTTACACCTGCCAGCTGCAGAAAAGTCAGATTTGTGCAGTGGTAGGATCGTTATTCAAGGAAGAAAGTTCAAATCCATCTGGAGACACTCTACATGACTGGTGAATAACCCCACCACTAACTCGATCAGCTCATTCATTAGACTGATGTAATGTTAAAATTTTCTAAATGTGGTGGTAAACACAGACTTTGATATGAAAGAAAAAAAAACCTCTGTGAGTTTGCATCAATCCAAAATTCAATGCTTGTATCTATTAAAGATGCAAATACAGTCCATACTAATTAAGATATATTTTTGGGGGGAGGGGGTTGGGAGTTAGAGCTAACATGGCAAAGTATTTATGATGGCATTAAATAATATCTTATTCAAAATTTGATTTCATCGAAGAAATAGGTTAAACTCTTGACTCATTTAACTCTTGGACATCTTCACTCAGCCTATCTTGTTTAATGTATGCATTGCAAGTGCCTACTTTACATGTGGTCAGATAGAAAAGAATGGCATACTAGGCAAGTTATGGCATTGACTTCATTTTTTGTACCGTACATACTAATAAGAACCCATCAGACTAACTTCATTGTGTTCGATTATATGTATAAAACACTATTATACATAGATTAAAGAATATGCATGTGGAAAGATAGCGCACAGCCTGTCGTCCTTGTTTTGCAAATATAGTGTAAAAAAAAAAAAAA
>CAJDSM010024998.1:0-10419 GCA_903981925.1 Ostrea lurida | reverse complement strand
AGAAATGATGATAGTAACAAATTTAAATTTAGGCCATCGTGCATGATTTGTGAGATTTTTATAGTTATGACGGCAGTAGAAATATTGATATCAGTGCTCTAAAAAATGTATTATTCAATGAGTTATATAGTGAAAATTAGCAGTGCGGAAATACTTTTGACCCTTGAGTGTACTTGGTAAATCTAACCCTTTTTATTTCCATTGTTTACATATCTGCATAGTAAAACAACCCCCACATTCACCCCTAACCCTCCCCAAGGGAATCCTGGTTAGAATACATCCTAAGAATGCCTTGCTTGTTGTAAGAGGCAACTAAATGAGGCAGTCCTTCAGATAAGACTGCAAAAACCGAGACCTCCATGTCACAGCTCAAAAGCCATAAGCACCGAGAACAGGCCTAAATATTACAGCCCTTCACCAGCTATGGTAAGTCTTCATCGGTATGTCTCCATATAAGTGAAAGTTTCCCTGACAGGACGATAAACAATACACACCCAATCATCCATTTCTAACCCTGGGCACAGCATCGTAGATACCTACCCTTCTGACTTGGACTCCAGTTCTCTCCCCTGTTTCTTGACCTCTTTTTGCCGCCTCCCTGACCTAGTTACCACATGCTCCTCCTCCTCCTCTGCCTCATCTTCCTCCTCCTCTTCCTCCTCGATTTCTCCCTCGGCCTCTGACGACACCTGGGTGTTTGACCGCTGAATATTCTGGGTGGGGGCAGCAGACAAGTCAACATTGTAGTACTCTTTACTGTAAAAAAATAACAATGTCAGGTGAAACACAGTACCTATAGATGCGGCAAAATTAATTCCTACTGAAAATAAAATGTACAGACATAGTAATACTATTTCTTATTGAAGACAAAACGTAAAGACACAGTAACATAATATCTTCTCTAAGACAAGTTAATGTGTTTCCCTAAATGTTAAAAGATTTGTTCTTTGTGCGAAGGCAACTTAATAAAGATATAAAATAAAATGATTTCATCCAAATTTTTTGTTCTTTATCTTAAAACAAGTGAAGCAAAATGTTTGTTCTTTATGTCACGACAAGTAAATTATTTCATTAAAAATTTCTTGTTCCTTATTGCAAAAACAATGAAGATAACATATGCTATAGATGAATCGGTCAACAATTTCTCGTTTTTTATAAATATCAAAACCAAGAAGTCAAGTGTCACTCATTCTTTTCTCATTGAGCAGAAGACACATTTACATGCAATAATTTAATGCTACGATAATTTACCTCATGAAGTCAAACAACAAAGGCACGAGATCTCTATTCTTTCTCTCGCAGAAGTTTGAAAACAGATGCATCGATTTCCACAAATAGAAGCGGAAGTTGACATGGTCGGGTTTGTCACTTGTTTCACACGATCTACAGCTCTGCACAAAAAGTTGTCGCATTCTGTCGTCTTCATCCATTGGTTCTTGCTCCGTATCAAGGATTTCATCTGACCGGCATAAAGATTCTTCTGGAAATAAAAAGACAAGGATTCTGTGAGCCACTGCTCACGGAGGATACCCCCACTCTAAGGGGCCTAGAGAATTTGTTCATCCTTTGGTAAGGTTGATATCAAGTGGCTGTGATATGCAGTTTTCAGAGGAAAGTGTGATGAAGTTATTTGTTTTGGACGAACAATCAGTTAGACGGATGGCAGGACGGTAAAACACTATACCCCCTCTCCTTCACAGTGGGGGTATAAATGTGCAACATACAGCAACTCTAACAAATTTTATGAAAGCAATATATAACAAACTATCTTCTTACATGTCTAAATTTCTGATCATTTTTAACATCATATTCAGTGTGCAAGCCTGCACAGAGTAAATAATGTTAGTTTGCATAATCTACAGGGGGAGAATAATTCGTTATCGGTCTTCATATAAATTCTTACCACATTTCTTAGCAGTGTCCTGTAAAATTTGCCTGTATAAATCCCAAAACACCATTTTGTCTAGACCAACAGCGTGACTGGCGATTAATTTGGTAATGGGTTCCCATAGCAACTTAAAGTTGATATGCAATGCACCAATCAAATACTTCAGTGGTACCTGTAAAACAAGTGAACATCTGCAATATGGATCTGTGTTGACCAGTTTTAAATCGTTTTTACTAAAATCTGCAAAATCATGCTTTTTGATTAATCAATCCTTCGCCACAACATATAGTCCTACCAAACTTCCTTTCAAAATCTGAATCGGACACAAAATTTTTTCAAACTGGACACTGGGTCTTGTTGTAAATGTAATATGTTTTGCACAGATCGGGTCCATGTATTGAACCAGTAATAACTTAGTGATAGAGTCCTGCCGGTTGGTTCTCAAAAGCTCAGCTGACAACGTCCTTAAGTGGATCTCAGCAAAGAAAGACACTGCCAATATGTGCTCGGTACAAAAACAAAGTTAACGTCACCCAAACAACAAAAACAAACTTGTCACTAAAACGCAAAAAACTAATTTTATATTCAACAAAAACAAACTTTACTTCACCCAAACAACAAAAATAAACGTTAATTTACTCAAACTACGACAAACAGAATACTGCGCAACCACCTCTTAACCAGAGGAGAAAATGCTATAATGGGGACAGATTTCTGTGTGAATGACAAAGTATCTCAGATTTCTTGTCCTGTGAGAAATGTTCGGGGACGACCGCGGTGGGGTGGGCAGTAGATGAGTAGAATCATAATGCCGTGGCATGGGAGACTAGAAGAAGTGCGGGCGCATGCGTTGGAAATACCAGGGCGAAACCACTTCGCCGGAGGATAGCGAGAGCGGGAAGATTGGACAGTGGAAGCACGGTGTTCGTGTGGGGTGTGACAAGACTGTAGGGAGTGGTGAAAAATAGACTAACGCTGCGCAGCAAGCGGAGTTGAGGGCATGAATGCAAGTAAGGGAGAAGACGTGGCCGGGAGAAAGCGGAGATCGTGCGCAGGAGGGACGGTAAGTCGCTGGCGGTGCAGTCCTAGTTTGAGAATCAGGCGTGAGTGGACAAAGAGACGGGGCACTCAGCAGATGGACGGTTAGATAAAAACAGATGTGGGTATGCACCGCAACGTGAGGAGAAGCAGGCAAACCCAACGTTAGGCGCTGTTGGTGTGATCAACGTCGGAGACGCAGAATGTATTATGAGCCTAGTGCTCGTGTGGCAGGGGATATACGCCCGGAGGAGTGAGAAAGATAGAGCGTGCGAATTTCAGGTGGCGGGGCCGTGACAGTCTGACACCAGCAACCCGACAACGGTGTGCTAGAGTAACGGAAAAGACTTGAGGCCGGGGAGTTGTGGCCCCAGACAAAGAACGCGCGGGAGGACGCCCGGTGGTAAAGACCCGAGGAGGGGTGGAGCGCATCGGCGGTTGTAGGGGTCTGTGACAGTAGGACAGAGGGTGCGTGTGGAAAGGTGGGATGGAACCAAAGTGTGACGGACCCTCAAGGCCATTATCTAGTCTGATGTGTGGGGACGATGGACTGTGTGGAGGTAAGGGAAATGATACCGTGAATGAAGAGTGACTAAGGGGAGAGGTGTAGGTCGGGCTCCGACGCAACGTGAACGCCGGGGAGGGGGAAGTGCCTCGCCAAGGAGGCCGGGAACGAACAGCCCGGGGTGTGGACGGTACGAATGTTATCTGATGTTTGGAAATAGTGATCAGAAGTAAGTAGGAAGTGAGTGGGGAGACTTAAAGTAGGTACTTCAACCCATGGCGTGGAAAAGAGCCCCACGGGGAAGGGGGAGGGAAGAGAGGCGGTGTGAGAGGGCCAGAAAACTTTTTGCTGAGTGGATGAGTATAGGATAGAGTAATACAACCCAGTAGAAGGAGGCCACGGGGCCCCAAGCACACAGGTGAACAGTATCTTCTCTGGTGTAGAAGATGATAAAGTCAGGCTCGACCGATTGCCAGAAGAGCCGGCCCCACCGGAGGGACGAGGTGAGCCTTTGGCATGGTGGATTGATCCAATATGTGTGACTGCCCTTTAAGTAGTGGCGTCGACAGTTGGAAAGATGAGTCGGCACTCCTCACTAGCAAGGAGGCCCGATATTCTGTGTGAATGGATAGCCATAATCCGTAGATAATCATGCCCTCAGTATGAGATTAAAGAGGGAGCCCTAATCGCCGGACGATGGAGTTGGCGGTAGTGGCATCCAGTGTATGGTGCTCACCAGGTGGACAACAGGGCCCACGGGGCGCGGCACACAGAGGATCTTCTGTCCGTGAAAGTGGGGGATACGCCTTAAACTCCCTCGGAGTGATAAGGCGAGGAGCCGGGCGGGCACGGTGGTTCACAACCAGGACTTTCTGTGTGACGGAATTGATAAGAGTAATGATTCACCTCGATTGAACGGGCCGGATGGACTACGTGCAGAAATCCAGCGCCGGCGAAAGGGCCGGACCGGCAAGACGCCACCCAGGAGGATGCAACGTGTGATTTTGTCCGAGCATGAAATAGGAGTCGTGTGACCAAGGTAGGAGTAAAAGGACCAATCAATCGTCAACCAGCAAATGGCAAGAGTGTGGCCCCCCTGAGCCTACAAACGATGTTGCTGTGTCTGTGAAGGTTGAATAAGTTAAGTAAGCTCATGCAGTGGAAGAAAGGCCCCACGGAAAGACAGGATTTTCTGGCGTAGCCTGAATGATTGTAAAACTTAATACTCTAACGACAAGTGTGACCGAAACAGCGGGGCCCACAGCGGGGACTGGGTGATGGTTTCTGTGATAATGAATGAATCAGGAAGTCACAGTACCTCACCAAGTGGAACAGTACGAGCGAGCCGCGCGTACCAGAGAGGGACGAGAATTGGTTGTGTAGTAGGATGATAAAGTGAACTCAGACCAGCTTAGAAAATACAGGGGCCAGGCCTAACTAAGTGGGACTTAGACCAATTTTGCTGTGTGGGAGAATGGATGGAAATTGAACTCGTGAAGGAGGGCATGGGGAGTACGGACGGAGTGAGGTAGCCTCAAACCAGGTGGGAGAAGACGGACCCCCGTCGAGGGGTGAGGGTCCCCGGTATTATCACTGCCGTACACCGGTATGTGGCGCAACCTGAGCCTGCTGTAGGAACATCAGCTTTTCTGCGGTAACCTGTACATTGCAGGGGAATTCTACCACTCTCGGCCGTGGCCGATGGACCCCAAATGTGCTAAACACGTCTCTCATGTGCTCGACGCACGGGGTCTCTTAGTATGCAACAAGCCCACGGACAGAATGCTCACAGGGCTCACTCGGCGAGTGCGTCACCACAAGTAAGGAAGAGTATGCTCACTTATGGCACGGGGCGGCAACAACGACTGTTATAAGTGCGTCGCTATAAGGTTGTGACCCGATGGGTGGCACTCTAGGAATGTCGGATCCAGGTAGCATTGTCGTCAGGAGAGTAGCCGGGTGTCCGTTAAACGTCCGAAGAGAACTGTGGTCTGGAGGCAGACGGGAGCTAGAGGGGTGGCATTTTTCATTTGTTTGTCAAATGTTTTATTGGGATATTGGTTTTCAGTACTATAAAAAGGGTCGGGGACGTTCAGGTGGGCAGGGTGGTGCTGAAGCCCCGCGGAACGAGGCAGAGATAGCACCTGGCCCATAACCAGTAACCCAGTGCCAAATTATTCATTCCTTCATTAGTGCCAACAGAGAATTGACTTAGTGTAGGAAAGGGTGCTAGATTCCAACTCGTAGTCGGACTAGAGTTAAGCAAGTGTGTAATTGTGCATGATTTAGGTCAATGTATTTTATCCAAGTAGTTACCCTGACGTTCATTACAAGAGAGTGTGTGCTTTTACATCTGTGACTAGTAAACCGAGTGTGGGTGCGTAATGACAACGGAGGTGACAGTGATGAGAGGTGGTTTGAGTAAGGGATGAATGTGAAGGGTGAAGTTGGCTACGCGCGAGGAGTCGTAGGATACCAGTTTTTTAGAGTCGTGTGGATTAGAAACCAGTCCTCACACAATGGCGGTGGTGGTAGCCCATGGTGAACTGTCCTGTCGTAGTTGTATACTTACCTCATCCTACGGTCCGGTAGATAGGGTCCCAACGCTTGATATGAAAGTACTAAAGTGTGAGTAAACTTCCTATAGCGTACAAATGCGGTTGTTTAGTGGGTAATCCGTGTGTGTGAGGATTACTGAATCAAACAGCACTCTAGAAGACTTACTATAGCGTGATGATTAAGCCGCGCATAGTAATTCATGATAGCTAAGAAGATGTAGGATAATGATGGGGTACCTTGGGAGATGTCGAGTGCCATCTGACAACCTGGGTAGGGAGCGATTAGCGAAGTCGTCGGACGCGTAAGATCGGTCGAAATGTAGCTGAGGAACATGCTCGCATACTGATGGACATTGGGTGTTCAAAAGAGTGAGTACACCATGTCAAAATGGCTCCAAGCAGTAAAATAAGTGAGCAAGAATTTCGCTCCGAAAGAATGGGTTATCCATAGGGTAGGACTAGAGTTGAAGGTAATTAGTCCCGGCAAATTGCATGAGGTGTCGCACTGGTGAGGCAGGGGGATTGTGTAGGAGAGTGATAGCAGACCACTGCGTTATGTAAGCCTGACATGTTGGTAGTGTAGTTTATAGGCGGTTAGACCGAGTGGAAGTGAACATGGGGATATCAATCCAAGAGTGGAGTTGTCTGATAGCTTCGAATTTAGGATTTGTCTGGGTTTTGTCATGTCTTGATTGTTATCGGCCTTTCATCAATGTTATAAAGGAACCGGATGAACTTTGTATTGAAATGGCATTCCTTTATTACTTAGGTGACGAATTGTCTGTTCACGGCATTTTTGAACTTTTTGTGGTCAAGCTGCATATTTTTACTATTCCTGAGAGTCCTCATCTATAGATGATTTATGACCTTGCTACAAATATTGTTGAATATCAAAAGAACAATATATCCCTCGTGGTTTGTCAGAGGTCTAAGTTATCATTTTTGAAATGGACTTTTTTGAGATAATTTCCCGGCCAGGACCTAGTTCCTGACACTGATTGCTCGACACAATATGGCATTATATTTTGAGTGGAATATGGAGACATATATTTTCATAATTGTGCTGTTGAATGCTACTTATCTTTGATAATTTTTTAACAAGTTCTAGTTCACCTCGTCATGAACGTTCAACATGTTAGGTTCAATGTTGTATCACCTCATCTATACTAGCAAATTGCTTGTCGACAGTGGCTCCTAATTAAAAACAGACATTCGAATAACTATCCGCGTGAAGTATAACACTATTTCCATCAGTAAAAGTGTGTAAATAAAGTCTTACAGTGCTCCATCTCTTCCTGCTCAAAGCCGACACAGCTCAAAAGATTTTGCTTAATATTGAGTATTCATGAACGCTGGAGCATACAGTGGAATTCTAGTTGCCACTTAGATCAGTAGTTGTCACTAACTCTTTTGGCACACTTTTGCGGTATCACTTAAAGTTAATTTCAAACATTGGATAAAGAGATTTGGCTGTACCCATCTTCACGCATGATAGCTATCTGAGGTCGGAATGTGATGGTAACTACTGGATGACAAATCCATGATTAGAGCGCTTCAGTAATTATTAATTTATATATGGTTAAATTCTCGTTTATTAGGCAGTAGTATTCTATAATGTTGCACATGAGCATTAATTGACAAATTAAATATTAGAAGTCAGAAAACATGTGTACCATTCTTGATACCACAAGCAGAGTCCGACCTCTCTCGAATGTATTGTATGAACTCATAAGTGTATACGTGTAGACGATTAGACGTCAATTCCTAGCCTCGTGATGCAGAGATGGAAACAATCGTTATCAGGGGAGTGATTCGTGGTATCGAAACATTTGAATGCTCTTTCAATACTCGATTCACCTAGTGATGCAATATTTGTAGTGGGTTAGCCATATTTAGATTTTGCAGGCTTTGGAACGTGCTTAAACATAACACTCGGTGTGAAAGTGTCTCACTTGAAATGGATCTGTATGAAATAATTGGACTTGATATTGTTTTGACTTATATTCTGCATCAATGTGTCTATCGAAGGTACTCTTACTGATTTAGTAGATCTCATGCTTAGTAGTTGTGTCATAAGGCGCGATCAACTCATAATGCATTTATGTGACGGTGGTTCTTGGTGATTGCTACTTGCTGCGTCCACTGAGTGCATCATCACCACTCGCTAGCGCTACACAGTAGGCATGTCTAATTTAGTATACATCAACAGTATATTATATATCTACACCATTGCCAAACGACAGTAGACTATATCTTTGCTATTTAGCTAGCTAGCAAATTTTTACAAAGTACCGCCTCTCAAAAAATATATCCTAAATATCTGTCTGTGTTATACAAATCAAAATGAGCAAGTTATCAAACAGATTTATATATGGTCGGCTGCGGCATGACACTGTAGTTTTATTTGCTGTTGGTCTTAATTTGATGCCTATTTTTCGATACGATAACAGTTTCCAAAGTCAGTGTTTAGCAGTATAGAGTATTAGGACCGACATGAGTATGGTCAGTCCAACGATTAATATTTCATTTGGAGGATTTGCACACTCCGTACCATTTGTTTGTATGGCAACAAGAAGTTTACAACAATGTGCTTCAGCAATAATCCTCGAACTTGTTGTTCACAAACAAGTTCCATCAGGTAACTACAGATCCAACGCTCAAGCGTGTGCTCAATGAACCAAAAGGTTATGACTTGTCTAATTAAGTGCTATAAAGCAGTATACGTGTGTGAGTCATACAATGAAACGATTAATATGCTCGCAAGTGTAAATTGTGTGCCCTCAAAACTGATAAAGACAGATAAACGACAAGGCACGATAGAAAACGCGTGATAGAATTGGTTGTGTCGTCCTCCGTGCTACGGTAGTTCCTTATCTAATGAGCATATGAATGTGTGCATGCCCTTTATTTACATGTTTATTTCGGTGTTTATCCAAAATATTTTATTTTTTGGCATAAGTGTTTTTTATCTCTTGCTTTTTCTTGTGTTCATTGTTCTGGAAAATTACAAATACACACTGGGTCCAGATAGAACATGGTCATTTATTTCATCACTAGTGGTAAACATTCTTTGTCATTAAATCGACGCGAATTCGGCCTTATCTGCTTTCCATACTTATTATAAATTAGCTGTTCTGGGTTCTATATTGGACTCAGACATAAGCGAAGATTTGTTGCCAAAAGGGTTGTATGTATTATATATCAGGAAAGTTCGGTTTTCTTATGGCAGTATGATGTACCGTCATCAAATACAATTAAATTTCTTCTATTACTGTATTATCAAGGTCATGGCTGATTCAGATAACAAACAGATTCTCCAATATATGGTCTAATTAGGTGTAAAAAAATTGACTCGTGTCATGATTTCATACTTTGATCATAGCTTTTTCTCCGGATCCATATGATTGCAAGACCTATAAAGTTTCAAGCACCCACAGTCTATCGCATATGTTTGGAGACATTATATACGTAAACCCTCTGGTCAAGAATGTGGTACTAAAGAGTTCACGTAGCTCCGGGTGCTTGATTTCCTTTCGAATCACTTATTACCGTCAACATAAATGAGAACAATTTCTTAACGCCTTCCTGGTTCAATTTATACTCGATCGTTGGAATTTAATACCATCGCTTAAATATCAGCAAGGCGGAATTAGGACTTCCAGCACGGTCATTAGTAATTCTATTGTGATGTGAAAATTTACAGGTACGATGGATAAGAAAATTGAGACATTCAACGCTTTTCCAAGAATGATTAAGCAAGATACAGTAAGTATAATAAACTGAAAGAACAAACGTATTTGCGTCAAACAGTAAACATAACTGTCATACAGTAGTGTAAATGGTGCATTGGCAGGAGAAACCGAAATTAGCGCCGGAACGGCCACATGTGGAAACCCAGTGTTTTCACATTTCTGCAGGAATTCACCAGCATGATGACTAGACTTTTACACTATGATGGAGACAGCTCTGTGAGATTTTTCGAGTCTCACACTGGGCTGTGCAACGCCATTTGATTAGTGGACATCATACGATTTTCTATGATTTATGTACACAGTGAGCAAACATGTTTTATATTGTTTCCTTTAAGTTATTTTCAATTTGACATAGCTTTGAGATAGCTTTCTGGTGAAGTTGCAGGGCTTTACACAGCCCTGTTTGTTTTTAGTCTGCTTTCTGTAAATAGCCTTCTGGTCAAGTTTGCCAGCTCGTGTCTGCTGTGTTACAAAATACTTATACCAAAAGACAATAAAAGCTTCCTTACCTTTAGAAACCAGACCGACCTCCGACGAGAGCGTCTTCCCATAATTCCTGAATAATGCTGACACGGCTGAAACTGTCCCGTTCTTGTCTAGTATTGGTCTGAGGAACAAAAGACATCGCTGATTATTACATTCAAATGCAATTCCAATCATAATTTATAAAATT
Source organism: Ostrea lurida (assembly GCA_903981925.1). Classification (NCBI taxonomy): domain Eukaryota; kingdom Metazoa; phylum Mollusca; class Bivalvia; order Ostreida; family Ostreidae; genus Ostrea; species Ostrea lurida. The sequence goes on along the minus strand of CAJDSM010024998.1, from coordinate 5 downwards.
CACAT
>CAJDSM010024996.1:0-14010 GCA_903981925.1 Ostrea lurida | reverse complement strand
AAAACAGATAGTAAATGAATTTTATCCAATGATATTGGTATTTCTAGGACATGTGAGAATGATCACGATTTTGTGATTGTAGACAAATTTGACATTGGAATTTGCAATGTGTCATCTTCCAGGTATCTTACGCTGTTGGCAAAATGTCACGATACGGACAAAGATTTGACCCCCATGGGAGCCGTTCTTAGACTTCTGAACGCAAAGGAAGTCAATAAGAGCGTCACAGACTTCATCATTGAGATGCTGGATAACCTGCTATCGAGGGAGGAGGACGAGGAAATAGAAAACGTCACCATAGCAACACCAGTCAAGGTCAACAAAATGGTGCAGATTAACGGTAAACTCCACACTGTTGTGTAACCTTCTGCTTGTTTATATTGTAAAACACAATCTGTCTGAAATTATTGTCCACTTTAGCTAAATTTATATTTCATGGCTGTGTTAACTAATTACAAAAACTGTTGCAGACTGATAATCCTAAATGTATTTCTATATTTAAGCTATAGAGAGTTGTTTATAAAATAGGATGACCAATGATATTTAAGATGACAAAATTGAATGACCAATGATTTTAAAAATGACAAAATAGACTGACCAATGATTTTAAAGATGACAAAATAGACTGACCAATTATTTTAAAAATGACAAAATAAATTGACCAATGATTTTAAAGATGACAAAATAGATTGACCAATGATTTTTAAGAGACCAAAATAATTTGACCAATATTTTAAGATGAACTAAAGATAGATGACCAATGGTTTTAAAGATGACTTGAATGAAATTTTCTTTTTGTAGTATCAGAAGTATCTCATTGGAGCAGAGTTCTAAAGCCTCACGTACGGACATTTGAACATACATACAGAAAGCTATAAAGAGTCTACGAGGTCAAGGCAACGATCACAGGCAGCGAGAAAAGGAGTATGTCTATTTTGTCAAGGTAGGCCTGGACTGGAATTTTTTGTGTAAAAATTTATCAATTTCAAATTTATATAAAATAGTGTTTATGTTTACTGTAGTAAATTTCAGATAATACAGTATAGTCATACATTGTAAATTTACTTGTTATGTGTGATCAGAATACATGACCTCGTTTTAGAATCAGTGACTTTGTGACTGACCAATCAGAATGCTTGGAGCTGGTAGAGTTACTCCTCCCTTTTATGGGGGAGGGTCTTCGTAGACTGCCCGACACAGAAGTCAACATTCTGAACAGTATCAAGAATCTCCTGGACAAAATACAGGACAAGAAAAAATTCTACAGGTAGAGTCATTCACCTCCTTTAACATCACTAGTTCTTTATGTATGTCTTTTATATGTAGGCATCATATTGTCATGGCGTAAATTGATCGTGGAACAGTCGTGGTTTTTTTTTCTTCTGTATTTTGTGATGTGAATATGAATTTAAACTTCTACCATCATGTGTTCTAGGTCTCTCTGTCAGCTCTTTGGATACATACAAAATCGTCAGTCACGAATTCTTCTGTGCCAGTTGATTAAGGTAATGTCTGAAGACTTAGACTTACTCAAAGAAATACAAAAACTTCTATATACTGTATATGGTGTCATACTCGCCTTATAATGTTTTCACTTTGACACATTCAGCAATACAATGCTCTGGCAATAAAGTCACAATTCTCTGGCTTGATAGTTTGGTTCTGTGTACAGTTGGTTATATGTACAGTTGACATGGTCAAACAATTCATGATTTTCTGGTTTTGGTAAATTCTGACTTGATGGTTTGGTTTTTTAAAGGTCATCGCAGACAGTAATCAGGAACTGAAAGAAATCTCGCAGCTTTTGGCAGAGGTGGGTAATCACTGAACTTCATCAGATCAATTACTGGAAGCTGGAAACTCTCATCAGAATAACTGCGTAATTTAATTAGAACTTAATTACTCTAAACTTGAAATCGTTTCTTATTTACCGAATATATTTATTTTTCAGTTAAATGCCTGGGATCCAAAGCACACAGAAGAACCAGATTACATGAGACGACTGAACGCGCACAAGAAAGTGAACGAGGCCATTAAACGTATGGAGGCGACGCTGACGTGGAAATTTCCCCTACTATCCTGTTCTTACATTTCCTGCTGCTACTGTATCAAATTTGTAAGGCCGTCTTTAGTTTGACTCTTCCAAGACTTTTAAATTTTGTAGAAACAGAAATGAATTAAATGTTAGATTGTAACTTTGTTAAGAAATTTTTTTTTGTTTTGTTATTAACTAAAGTAACATTATTTCATAAACAAATAGCATAAGCTTAGTAGGATGTTTCATGTTTTTTCCCCATTGATGTTCTTAGTATTGTCAAATTGCTGAACAATCATGTATACGAGAGTAATATTTGATCATGTGACTTTCTTGTTACTAGGTAACTCAGTGGGTGGTAGATGACATGTCTCTCCGGGATTAATGCTACATCATACATGTGGTATACCCATGGTGTCAAACGAATTAAGTCAGTCGTGACTTGCATGTAACCAGGGACGAATTAGGCACGACTCTGGATATCAAAAATGGAGCTGTTCCATGAAGTTCTTTTAAAGCAGTGATTTTGGAGGAAACAAACTTGAGGTACGGGTAAGATGTAAAGAAATACCAAGCCCTATTGATTGTTTAATACTGTAACAGGAATGCAAGGCCACAGCATAAAATGAAAAACCAAACATGGTGTCTGCAGGCCTATCCGTATTTTTGAAAAATTAAATGGTGGCAGGTCCAGGTTTTTGTTTTTCTTTTTTTTTTTTTTTTTTTTTTTTTCTGTTTTGAATGATTATATATAAAAAATGAATAATTATTTTTTAAGTCAGTCTACCTTTAAACAGGCGGCAGTTGTTACCTTGCCTTTTTATCTTTTTAAGACGTTTACACAAAGTAGATACAGGACAGGTTGCTTTCTAACACACAGACTCTGCGTCCATCAACAAAATTAAGTGGTGTGGCGGCGATGGGCACTCAGACATCTTGCCTAGCTTTTATTACACGATCCTTTACAATTCACCCCGCCAATAATATTTTAACAGATACCAAAGTCCAGTCAAGGTCGCTGTTTCAGCAGCACATGTTCCTGTGGTAGATAAGCTTTGAAGTTAGGCGTAGAATAAACACATGGGCTGGTACAACACACACTATCGAGAAAACACAACTTTCCGAAGCAGTCGTTTCAGTCGGTTTGGCAGTTCTTCGAGTGTATGAAGGGTATACTGTCTCGCGATGATGATAAACGATGTATGGTGACATCGAGTGTTCGATTAACATGATTTCGAGTTACACTTCGGATATCTCATCTGGGTTGTTCACGACGCTTTCAAAAGATCTGAGTGTCATAGCAGGGCGCATACCCACAAGTCTTAACTTGAGGCTAATACTTAGAGGGGAACAAGCTTCGTGGCCGATGTGTCCGTGTCAGTTCAATTTGGTGACTTCGCATAGGACAAGGTCGCGGAATCTCCTCACAGCTGCCCTCCCTTACTCTACGATACATATTTCCAAGATACCAGACTTTTTTAAGCATGGTACTCGGGATATTACACTGTTATGTAACTTTACTTACGATTCAATATGAGACATGTCAGAACTCATCTGCGAGTCACATAATTCAATTACACGCTAGACGCTATTAAGCTTAGTATACTAGAGCTTCTGATAAGAAACAAACTGTACACCAGTGGAGATGCAACCTCGTTGCATCGCATTGCACCTCAACTCCCGATTGTTCAATAACGCCTGGCAAAGTTATGTACTTGAAAAACTCTTCGGTTTCTTTGGTCGAACTGTATAAAACTGTCGTTAGCGCTCTACCCGCGTAGGCCACCCGTATAAACCTGATCTCTGAGAGCCTCTTTCTCGAATACCTCAATGCTATGGGTGTGCGCTCTAAATACATAGCCCTCTAATACACCAAGATTCCTCTGCTGATAAACGGTAAATATGGGCAGCTCTCAATTAATCTTATCAAGCTCTTCCGGGGACTTTACGCTAAAATCCCCTCGTCATACTCCCGCTACTCTAGTTGTGCCTCTTATTCTCTCCTGGTTATATCCAATGTATAGTGGCCTGGAACAAAGCTACCACACCTCAGAACCAACAATGCTGACCAGATATCAGCGAAAAATGCTCTAAAAAATTTCCTTAGCCGCTTCGTCAGGAGGTGGCGTGAATTCCACCGCCTCGATAGATCCCGTCTCGCTAGTCCCAGTGTCTGGTTAGATCCTGGATACCAGCCTTCGCAATCAGTACATAGTACTACGAATCCAGATCCTCTTAGATTCCGTATACCTCTAATCTTGTACAGCCATGCCACACCACCACGCCTCCCATAATGACGACCTCATCTTAGGTCGATATACGCTGCCGTTTTCCATAGAAGATTGTGGTCCAGTTACAACTGGTCAGCCTATATGTCGGCATCGAACTGGAGGATTAACTTCGATTAGGCTAGAGTTTTGGTTTTACTTTTGCTCGATAGATGCACTGAAAGATCAGTATCTTTCACGTTCTGCGAACCAAGCTCCGTCGGCCTCTTCCTGACTCCCATCTGTGTCGATAGTGGCTCGTTTATACGAGTACCGGCACCGCCAGACCCAGCGTTTTCCCTGCCTCCTGAAATATTTTCATGTAACACTTCCGTACCGTTGCACAGTTATACACGTTCATAGCGCCCATCACCAGCATTAACAGCCTCAGCCTACATACTCTAGTATATTCTGTACCACGACCAGATGGCTGATCCGCGACGCCTGCTGCATAGGATAGAAAAATGACACACAACTGCTGGTTGAGATTCTCTATAGTAGTCATAGACTTATGCTCACAATCAACAACCCTGGGGGAGCTTTTCTCTTTACTTCACGATGCTTCTGAACAACCGCTCTTCTACTGCAAAGTTACTACTTAGTAATTCATTAGTCTACACTTCTATGTAGAACTAATGTTACTTATCAACTATTAAGTGCATCTACTCATCTTAAGTGCCAGGCATGTCTTCACTCAAACCACGCGTGTTACGATGAATACTAGTTGTATCACAGTGATCTTGGCAGAATTGCTCAAACTAACCAATAGGACGATGGAAGACGAGTAGCAATACTGAGTCGCTCTCATTCAAAATTTTTCAAGAACAACTAATATGTGACTCTTATTTGTGTTACCAAGTAGCTTAAGGACCGAGCACGGCACATATGATACCGATTTATTATGCACTAGGAGGCTATGTTGTGGATGAATACTTGAGATGCTCAGGCCCCCCGGCCGCCCACTCCCAGAGTCCACTCACACTCTACCACCGACTCTCTCTCTCTTCTCCCCCCTCTCCCTCCCTCTCCCCCCCCGCACTTAATCTAGAATGGTAATACCAATTCGTATACAGTGTGGTTTCGATGTTTATATCCGAAGGTTCGAACTTACGATGCACTTATTACGTGACGCTTATCACATGATGCAGTGACAATGACCTTCACCGAATCACCTTCTGCTAATATATAGTCTTGCGATCACGAAGTGTGTTAGATGTCGTGATCGTACTAGTGCGAGTGTCAACATTCACAACCACCATTCTGAACCAGACCAGGCGGCTAAGTTCACATTGCCTGCTAGAAAGGGCAGATGTCTTGAAGTTTAGAACGAAATCAACACAACGTTCTATCTTCCAATTTCACCTACTTAAGATAGTTACACCTGAGAAAGACACAGTGCTCACACAATAAAATGCATGATTCAGGTGCGACGACCTACTGAGTCCGATAGTTCAGCGAGAAACATATAAAATTGCTAGTATCCTCTCTCTCAATTCGACCTGCGAGCCAATCATGTACGATTGACGGCCGATGGACAGTATAGTTATCTCATGTTTAACTCATTTCGCTAACTATACTGGTGTAGTTCACTTTGAGCCATGCATACAAATATGTAAAGAACCCTCTGCTTGCGTTCATCTATAGGGCTGAGTGCATAGCGTGGATCGAGATAAATACTGACTCGGATTACCAGCGTGTGATGCTTGATGTTTAAACACCGATAACTTCAATGGTAAATATCTCGCTGAGAGCAAAACTGTTCTGTTTATTTTGTACTCCTTAGTTTTAGTAAACTGTGAATTGACTCTCATAAACTGGTAAACCATGCACCCCCCTGTGAGCGAGATCAGAGATTCAGATCTTTTTTTTACATTCCCACCTACACGAGCTATATTGACTATGGAAGCAGGCGTGTCGGTATATAGGTACTCGAGACACTGCAAGGACCAACGCGAAACTCCGTGCCTGATGTGGTCAAGCTGAACTCAAAACTACGGAATTTGTGCAGCAATGCGCTTACTCTGCCAATGCTTCTAGGATACAATAACATCTCACAAACCAAGAGGTCGGGAGATATGAAGACAACACAACATTATGTAGTACCAACCATCTTTCTATGATTTCAAACTCAATGAGCTCTCTCTCATATAGATTGTGCATATAATTAACATAATTTACATGGTAGTGTGATTGGAGAGTGTATTTCTAGTTAATTGGTGTCCATACATGATCAAGAGATGTCACCAGGACAAGAGATACCTGACTGACTAGATTATAATAGTCGATGTCGAATAAGAATACTGTTTGCACTCCATGGCCACAAGTGTCTCTTAAAAGTGTTCGCTTTAATCGTAGATCAGTACCACCGCGATGGCGCGGATTTCTTGAGTTCAAGAAAAGTGAATCAATTTCAAATAACTTTATAATAATAAAACAAACCAAGCTAAAAAGTTCAGTTCAGGTATTATAATTTTCGTAATTTCTAGATTACAATTGGCATCCAATAAACTGGGAGGTAACAACATTAGGTATGCTACGCAGGTGGAGCCCTAGATAAGAGTCCTCTTCAATTTCCTCCATATTGTCACCGAATTGTATCATTGGTGTGGTCTACTGAGTAATCCGCTTGTGAGTATCAAGTAGGAGCTGTAGCACCTCTGTTTGTTCGTCACTTCGCGGTATGTGAGATCATAGTGCCGACGTGTGGCCGGTGTAGTGTCTCTGTAGGATGGAGTATGATCATTATCGCTTCTTCAGTCACAATGAGTGTGTTCTAACATCTTCCTAATGACATAGGCACTCACGATGGACACTAAACTCTCAACATATTCTTATTAATTTAACATCGAGAGTATACACGTAAGCAAGCAACTGATGTAGACGTACTATTTGCGACACGAGTAGGTCTATGAACGTCAAGTGGCGCAAATAACGTGAGCGCCATCATGAGATGTCACGCTCAAGGATGCGTGATATTCTAGTTCTCGGCTCAGTGTTATAGGCGAATTTATTACTCAGTACACTCACTTCTTTAGAGCTCTCTGTTACGTGTATCAAGAGTAACCCACCTCGCCGTTAGCTCACTGAAAGTGCGTGCCTTTTCTATACTTAATTGGTAGAATGCGACACATTTACATTCATCGGTGATTCTAAAACGAATTTGTTGCATCTTACGTACATACTATGTAGTCTATAATCTGCTTAAGGTCCTCTATCTCGAGACAGAGCTCCATTGAGATCGAAGTACGCTTATGTCTGAGGTTTTGAAGTGGTCACGGTGCTAAGGATTAATGGCCCAGACTGAAGTGCTGACCCATGAGAGTGGCTTTCAACAGAAAGCATGCTGCGCTTCTAAACTATCTGCCGGCTTGAGCATATTACGTCAGACGATGCAGCACCGCATCCTCATTGAGGCTTTTAGGATCTAGATAGATAAAGAGGCAGGAAGACCGTTTACCTCGAACAATCTAGCATAGAATTTGGAATTGATACGCAGGTTATTATCTATAGCGTGTTTTGAGTGCGGTAGCTAGCTACAGCGTGGCTCAGCGGTGTTGTTGGTGACCGACAAGAACGTTGTAGTGCATAAGCATTGCGTGATCTTCTGCTCTATACTCTGAGTAGTTGAACCGAATATATCGTTCCCCCACCATACACTTCTGTGGACATCTCGACCTGAATTGTGATGTACTCAATGACTCTAGATCCAATGACGCTTTAAGTCATAATAGCGTCTGTGTGTCAATCTGAGCATAGCATTTTACGTACAACGTTTGAGTCGGGAGCAAGAGGGCCTGCAGCAGTTTGAGACAATCTGGATAAAGTGATATCTCATTAGCACCGTCTCGCATTTGCACGCCACGAACTTAAGCCACGTGTCTGGCGTAGTCCTTGGGTACGGAATTGAACTGCGCTCGGGTGCATATCTCAAGGCTTTTAGGACGACACTGCAGCTGAAGTGTCTATTAGACATGGTCTCAGGATGCTTATGTCTGGACGACGTTCTAAGTTTTTCATGTCTAGACTCTTTAGTACATTGTACGTTCGTGTTATCTTTGAAAACATCGCCATATCGATCGTCAGCAATGCAGCAGTAAGTACACAATCTCATCTAGCGATGTTGGGACTCCACAGATGAACATGGCTGAAAAGTGTCGCAATGCTTACACTATCGTCTGAATGTGCACAACTACTGTTCACGGTCTTCGGATCGCCCTGAGCTACGCGGTAGGCCTGTTTCTTGACCCCCACAGTGACGCTTAGAGAAAACTGTTCTGTGTCCTCACGAGTATTCGTTCCAAAGTTTGAGCACTTACGAGTATATTCTGGCTTGAAGACTCTAAAAGGCGAGGTGGTTCTGAGAGCGAGTTGTTTGAAATTAACTGTCTTGCTATGCATACACCACGATAGGTGCATTGGTTCGCTCGTGGCACGATTGCTCATTCTGCATTATACATTTGTGCGCGCCTACTTGACAGGCACTCATCTAAGTTCGTTGTGCGAGCAAGGGCTGTTCGTTCACACCATCTAAAGATACTTGATATAAATAACGTGTGTCTTCAGCATTTTGCGATGCCTTGCATCGCCCGTGATGGCTCGCTGTCATGTCTTCGATAGGTCCCGTAGTGATTGCCCTGACGTATGGCTCGAAAACATACCTGCGCCTATTTTGCCAATCAAACTTTGACTGCCATAACTATATATCTCCATTGATCGTAGATTTTAAATTAGCATACGCCATCCTACTGTTAAGCCGTCCTTTCAATAATCCGGCCTAACACTGATTGTTCGTACGCTACGGATAGTATAGAGCGCCGAGTCCGACCAGCTCGACATAGGCGGAGTGCAAACCTGTGTGACCTTCAAGATGCTGGTAGCCATACTGATGCCTAACCTTCCTGCCGGTATGTGATCCACCCCTAGAATCTTGTGTAATTTTAGCCCTACTCTCCTCAGCTGATTTGTATGCCCCGTGTACTCTATATGGAGTATCCTGATCCCATCACGTGCGGGTCATATTGTCCAGGGGGAGTAGGTATCCGGCCAAAATGGTCTTAGTCCTACAGAGCGTCACTTGATTTTAAGTTATGTTTTAATATTTGTATTTAACGCTCCCCGCTTCTACATATTTACGGAGATCGGAGCAACGACGATACTGATGGCTTTGGCAATGGGCAGCTGATGTCGCTTCACTTATTATGATACTGTAGGATATTTAAGATTCAGTATACTGCTAACTAATTATCGGATAATAAGTGTTAAAAGGGCAGCTCTAGAATTTGCAACTCAGCCGATCATTATACCCACCTTGCGATTTAGCCAAGTAATTCCGCGTGCGGTAGTGCAGTATGCAGGGTCGTGGGATAGTTGTAACATGACGCAATCGATAGTTGGTGCGTCGGGATTACCCTATCCGTCCTGCCTAGGCCTTCGCAGAGAATGGTTACACACACTATATTAGATGTTAGCCGTTGTCTGACCTACAGCAGTCTATCCACTGTGATTCAATTCGCATATAAGGAGATTACTGCGTCTGCTATGACTCTGTCTACTGGTCTGAGCAGGAGTCGTACACGGTCAGTCAAGCGTGGCAACGAGTGACGTTCGTGTTAGTACCTCGAATCAGAAACCCCCAATGTTCAACTTTATGTATGATGCTTTCCATACACGAATATGCAACAAAAGGATGATCTGGACTACTACAGCTGTAGTGCTATCAATATGATGTCTGATCGAGAAACTGTCTATCGAGATATGTAGTGGATGGGTCATGTACGCAATGTAGCTGGCGAGTGTCCAGCATCTACCGCGGGCGTACATCACCTCCTCAAACAATGTATTCATGACCAATATAAGGACTTGCATGCATCTTCTTGCTCATGCTCGATCATTGATCACATTAATGTGTTTATCCACACTCGTTCCTACTTCACTTAGTACTCTGGTTCTCCTTCTTACTTAGGTTTCCGCCTTAGATGTCAGATCAAGTATGATTCGTCTGAACACTAACGATGTACATCTCAAACTCCGTCTTCGTTGTATGCCTCGCGAGTACATTGCTATAAGTTGATCTCATATGTGGTAGACAAGATTATATGACAGTCTGCTGATATTACCCAGAAAATACTACAAAGTCGGTCCTTCATGTAATGATACACCTCAGTTGTGAGCGTGAAGGCCTCAGTCTCGATATAAGACATATGCGGTATCATATCTCCTATCTGAGCCACGACACAGGACGCGCAATAGCTGCCGAGCTGAACTGTCAGTATTGCGCAGTGATACTCTTCGCAGCCTGTTGACAATTTACAAGTGATCCGACAATTAGTCAAAGCTAGCACGAGATAGCGGACACTACATTGCCTGGGACCCTTCTTGGTGGACAAGGTCGTGATAGCATAAGACGAGGGCTACACTGAAAAGAGAGCGTCTGGCGACAGCGCCACTTCAGCCTATCAGAGCGTGCAGGAGCAGAACAGACAACTTGATAGGTCAGTACCACAGCCACCCCGCGCCCACATACCCAAACTTGCACATCCACAGGGCGTGTGAGCCGCACTGATGACTAATAGCATTTTGATTGAACTCATAATCCTATCGAGGCAACCGTCACGCCTCGCTCGGCTCCACGGTCGCGTGCCGCTCCGATGCCTCGTATCTCGATCCTCCTCCGGGCCCCGACGGCGGCCCGCCCCGCGGAAATATTCACTCGAGCTTCCAGATGCATGTAGATGTGTTGCATGTACACAATCTGGTCGTGCGTCCATCACCATTTAGTACTTTCATAATACAAATATAGCAGGACTTATGATATAACAGTAACTGCATGTTGTGCACCAGATGCTGTACTTACTAGTATTAATTTCAGCTATATCGGGACCTACGTCCTCCCTCCTTCTTCTCCTCATGGTACACTGGAGGAGTTCATTCAGCCGACACACAGCAACACCATCCCCGGGGGATTTCATTCCATATACTCTTACGGAATTTTATGCGTCTTCTGTATTCTTTTCCAATTAGTGCCAATCTGAATGATAGCAGATCAACACCCCTATAACTGTCAATTTTGATAGCACTAGTCCATTCCGTCATTCGTCTGAACTTCACATCACCGTCTCGTGGCTGCACTTGATATCGGTGATTGTGCTACTGCCTATCCACAATGTTACAGTCGCGTGGGTCATGAGATAACCGAAAGATTTGTTGGAGCAATTACTTGGTCCACCTTGGCGCAGTCTTTGCCCTCCGCCCCCACAGGGCCCCAGGCGGGTGGTGCGAGACAAAGATGGACCCTTGAATGAATTATACTATAAGTTACTGTGACCCTGCAGTTACCACCATCAGAATAAAGCATGTCTTCATTGACCCATACAGAGGCTACGTTTCGTAAGCTGAGAATTCATATAGGAACCCATACTTACGGTATCACTTACGACAGAAGCTACTAATATGTATAATGTATCGCACTCATGATGTAACCGCATGCATAATTTACTCTATCGCGAGATATTGAGCGACGCAGACACCGCCCCCTCCGAAGATGCGTCTAGAATTACAGTCCCAGTAACCCACTCTCATTAAATATATACCTACGTACAGTCTGTATGAGGTACGACACTCGACCGAACCATAGTGTACCACATTGTTCGTAAGTGCCTCTTCTCGTTCGCATACCTGCAGTCTACCTCTTTCGAACTGGAAACTTCAGCTTATTGTAGTTTATACGCGCTATTTCTCTCAGATCTTCATGTTGACCTGCTGTTGTACTAACTGCAAAAAGATTAAATTAATCATCTTCGTGTAAAATCTGTATATACTGAGCCGAATACCATCTTTCCTGCTGCGCGGTCAGATATCTAATTGCCCTCAAGCAGCGCCTCCGCCCCAGCGCTTTACACGGCGTCACGTCTAGCATACGCCCCCGCATGCAGTTCATAATTCCCTACATGTATGAAAAATGCTTTACTGCTACTAGCTTTCAACTACTGGGGTCCTTTGGTCTCCAATAGATGTCTTCGTCATAATACCAATCATATTGAAAAGGAACTATGGCTGACATCAATTATTGCTAGTTCTCTCAATCAGTTAATGCACAGAGTTAAAAAAATGGATATCAGTTTTCTGAAGTGACCAACTGAGACAAACTGTAAGCTCTATCATGTTAATTATGGTCACTCCTTTCGCCCCTCGGCCGGTCAGTAACCCTCCTACCCCGCAACGATGGGATAGTAAATGGCACCATGAATTTCTACAATATTGCGCGAAGCAGGTCCATTCTCTTGCTTCCCTGTACCCATCACTAGTAGGCACTATTGGTGCGATTTCACATCAGGAATCTATGTATGCACGTAGAGGTTGTTTAAGAAACAGGCGTTTTTGATAAGGAATTCGTGTCATCCTTGGCGTGCTTCCGCTCTACGGCGCATGCGATTTCTCATTCTGGACTCCCTATCTCGACTCCCAGTAAGGACTTCCAATGGACCAATCCTATGGATCAGGGGTTAGTCATATAGAAGATCTTCTTGCTCACAAATTTATCACATTTATATTGACATAGAGAAGTAGATGCAATGAGTTAACATTCCACTTTGATACACTCAACATGATGTACTATATAGGTCACATATAGAGGTTGCTACCGTCCCATACACACAAATATTGGATGTAAAGATAGAACCCTTCTGAGCCGACAGGGTCAGTGAACGAGATCTACACAGTTAATCTAATGTAATCGAAGAAGGAAAATGTTCTTCAGATCTTATGTACTATCTAATAACGTCTACACCAGCTGACATTCGTACGGTCTATTGACGTCTGAATATGTGCTAACGTAGACGAGCGGACCGGAGGCGGGAAGAAGAACGCAAGGCACACCCAATTGCAATAGTGCACGGAGTTGAACCGCTCCAGGGAGATTTTTCTCAAAGCCTTCATAAGTACATTTTCCAAGCTATATGCGTCCAATTATGTAGAGCACATACTGATACACACATAGTCCAACGCGGCGCCCGCCCCACGATATCCCCCGAAGGTCCAGTCCTTAATCATCATATCCGTTTCATCCCAGCCCGTTTCACGAGCGGTCAGATGAAAGATATTTCTAACCAACTATTTTAAAAACGAAGTGGCCGTATCCGATTGACGAACCATTTCAGCACCTTACACCATTCTCGTGCATCTCGTACGTTCCTCTCTAGAATTGAGTGCATCATACATTGTATATCAGCATACAGCGTTAGAGCGAAGATTTGCTCCAACATGACACATCTAAAATCTTGTTACATAGCGTAGACATTGCAGCTATCATAGTATATATAGTCAGTCATTTGGCCCCGCTTCTTTAGAGAAAATTTCACTTTCGTCCCCGCGTCACCTTTAGAGGTTATAGACTTTTTGTATGGCGGGCCATAACAGTAATGGACCACTGCACTGGAGTGCGAATTGATTTCTAGGCGCGTGCGTGAGTGGACGATTTCTACTAAGTTCTTAGTCCTCCCTCGTTACTCTCAGTCAACGAATGGTCCCGTTCTGCGTAACACAACAACTTTTGAGATAACGTTCAATGATTTATTATCTTCTTTCGATGATCAAGTGAGAGATCCAATCAATAAAGCACTTGAATGGATGAATATTAATTGTATTCTAGCTTTGCAATATAATAATGTTGCCTCGAGCGCGCCCTGGTGTGCTCGGTATCATCAGCTGTGC
>CAJDSM010024991.1:3838-23005 GCA_903981925.1 Ostrea lurida | reverse complement strand
GCGATGTGGCCCTTGGGCCTCTTGTTTTTTCATTTGGCCGTTCTACGCCGCCGTGAAAAACAAAACGAATCAATAAAATAACTTAAAAATATTTTGCTATCATTCATAAACACTGATTCAATATGTATACGTCAAATGTTGGAAATTAATCTTTCTGTCTTCTATAGGTTGATCCAAACTACATGTATTTTTACTGATATCGAGATAACATGAGGTGTGTTCTTACTATTTCTGTTCTTGTCCAGTATTCTGACCCCGGGGATCACCATTTGAATAACTTGAATCTTCACTATATTGATGTGACCATGTTAATTTGACAAACTGTACACTTAATGTTCTGGAGAAGATTTTGAAAAGATATTTCCCTAGATATAAACCTATGTTAAATTGTGGTCCCCCATTGTGGTCCCATTCTGACCCCCAGGGACCATTATTTAAACAAACTTAAATCTACACTCTATAATGATGTTTCCATGTTTATTTGACAAACTTTAGACTTGCGATTCTTTATAAAAAGAGGACCTAAAAAACATTTCCCTATATACTAGTACACCTATGTCAAACTTTGGCCACCTGTTGTGGCTCCATCCTGCCCCCCGGGGACCACCATTTCTACACTATATACAGTCGCACCTCGTTATCTCGAACTCGATGGGATCAATAAAAAAGTTCGAGATATCCGTGAATTCGAGATATTGAGGGTAAAAATACTAAGAAAACAGGAGGTTGGGACTTCCAAATGAGTTCCACATAACCATGATATTCGAGATATCAGTGTTCGAGATATCGAGATTCACCATATCAATTTGACACTCTGTACATCTACTGATTTTTAAAAAGTTCTTTCCTAATAAACCTATGTTAAACTTTGACCCCCCCTACTGTGGCCCCTTCCTAACGCTGGGGACCACCATTTTAACAAACTTGAATTTACACTCTATCAGGATAAGAGGATTTCCCCTTATATCAGCAGGGGGGGGGGGGGATGTCTAACTTATTTGATCTACTTCATATCTGGAAGCTTTCAGGTAAAATATCCACTTTTTGGTTCATTGTTTGAGATGAAGATTTTTAAAGATTTCCCTATATATTCGCATGTAAAACTTTAATCTCCTATTGTGGCCCCATCCTACCCCTGGAGGTCTTGAGTTGAACAAACTTGAATCTCCGATCTATCTAGAAGCTTTTAAATACCGGTAATATTCAGTTCTTGAGAAGATTTTTAAATGACACCACCCTATTTTTTGCATTTTCGTGATTATCTCCCTTTGGTCCTTTCAATAAACTTGAATCCCCTTTACCCAAAGATTATTGTACCAAGTTGTCAATTGTCTTAGTGATATAATATCAATTGCTGTTAAGATGAGAACTAACAAATGATTAGGAATCGTATGGTCTATTTCTCTAGAAGTATGCAAAAGATGACGTATTCTGACATTTTTTAAAAACATTGTTGGATAAAGAAGGATCTTTTTTGCTAGGAACAGCTCAGGTGATCTTTTTTGAAATATTTGAAATTGTTTCTTCTGTTTCCAATTTAAAATAAATGATGTCACATTACAATTTGAATGTTGAGAGTTTTAGTGGCCGATTTGACGGTTTGCGTCTTCATTATCTTGTAGATCCTTACATTTTCCAAGAACTACATAATGTGGTATGATGAATCATTTGGCCACACAAATCTGCATATACATGTACCTAAATTTTAGAGACAGAAATATGCTTGTATCCCAACTAGCGAATTGGGGGTGGGTAGGTATACCTTGTCCGTCCAAAGACATAATTTGTCCAGATTGACACCTGTTTTATTATGATTAACATTTTTTAAACATTCTAGGAAGTTATTACTACCCCCACACCTTCTAAACAGGGGGTCGGGTGGGTGATAATGTCCAAAGTATGTACAACCAATAAGAACAAAACCAAAACCCCATTTATTCTTCAATGTGCACAGATTCACTATTCTGAAGTGCCCTGCGGAGGCATTAGGTGGATTTAGGACTTTTGGTCGTACGCAGCATTCTATCTTGTTTCTACATAAAAAGAACCCGGATATGACCATTTTTAACAGTTATATATTATAAAATCTATTCTTATCTATAATAATAAGAGTTATCTCCCTTTGCCCGTAGTAATATAGGGACAAAGGGGGGCAACTCTTATTATGATATAAGAGGATTGTTTTAAGATTACCTGTCCTCCACCAATCGGCGGCGTTTATTTCCCTTTGTCTGAACAATTAGCAACTTGATTGAAAACTAATGGTCAGGTCACTTTGAAAATCGGTACATAGATGTATCTTGGACTAAGGAAGTCCTCATTAAATTTTGGTGGTGATCCGGATCCTGCATGTAACCATAGCGGAGGTGTGCAGTCTCTGTTCCTGTCACAGGCACTTGGGGCATGGATCAATGAACCCCCCCCCTTTTTTTTTTAAATTCTGTTTTGGGATAGATACACTTATTTTTCTTTTCTACGTTATTTATGTTCTGTAAATATGCATTCATGATCATCCAAAATGTTATTTTTTCGTTTCTGTCACGTATTACTAAATATCATGTTCAGTGACATTATAAGAGAAGTATGTCACTGAACATGATATTTAGTAATACGTGACAGAGACGAAAAATAACATTTTGGATGTCATGAATGCATTTTACAGAAACATAAATAACGTGAAAAGAAAAATAAGTGTATCTATCCCAGAACAGAATTTAAAAAAAAAAAAGGGGGGGGTCATGATCCATGCCCCAAGTGCCTGTGACCTAAACGGACTTAATGCATGCATGCGTTTTATGATGATTTAATGAACATTTCTTCCAGCTCCAAATTTTACGAGTTTAATTTGATTCCAGGATGAATCACGGTATCAAGTGCTTTATGGAAGTCAACAAAGCACACATGCACTCTGCCTATAGAATAAACGTATGGTCGGGTGCTCTTGCTTTTGGGATAAACCCTATATATACGACATTCATTAATTATAGGATTTTTTGTATGAAATTATCCAGTATCTTTTAATGATGCATTTGTAAATGTTATTAGGATCGCTAACGTCATTTAATTCTTTTATGGATAGCGACATGTAACCTGAATACCATGATTTACTAAAACTTAGACGACCACGGCATCGGTTAGAAATATGTACTTTAATTTTCGAAAGATCATTTGATATTTCCGATATGGATGTATATTTGTAGAAGTCATTACACAGCACTTTCTTTTTTATCCAGCTCATTGTGCCAGACGGTAGTTGAAATTGGATTGCGGTTGTTCAAGTCATTAAAACATGGAAAACACATGCAGGTGGATCAGTTACCTCGGTGTTGTTATTTCGTCATATCTCAGTCAGTTTCCAACAAGATTTCAGGTTTTCAACATGCAATGTTTGTAACTCAGTAAAGGTGGACTAAATCCTCGACATTTATACTTCTGGTTTTGATATTTTCTCTTTGTAGATCAGTGGTTTTTAACTATTGCACCTTTTGGAAATTTTGAGAATATTTTACCATAATTACGCAGATTCCTCCGCATGGTGATATATATACATGTAATAAGTCCCCATTATGACGACAGATGGAGCACTAATTGCCCAATAGTATACATGTATATTTGACGCCAAATTCCAAGATTAATCGACGCAAGTTTCGGACAACTACATGTAACTCTTTATCGTTGAGAAAGAGACACGTGTTACTTTCAAAAGAAAGGAAGGCCTAACACAAATATACATTTAAATGCTTCTATCCTGCTTTTCTTAAGTTTTGTATATTGTACTTTGTGAAATGAAAGCATGTAATTTGGAGATAGTATTATTTTAAAATCGTGATATCCTTGACATCAACAGTATGCAAGTGTATCCTTCATTTGTTCTGAACAGAGGCGTTCATTTATTCTGAACGGAGGCTGACCGCCGAGGAGGCGTCCAAACCAAACACAAACAGCCCCCGGAAACAGCCCAAGGGGAACCATTACAGCTCGGCCACTAAATTAATTTAGTAGAACGTATTTCATTGTCATACAGTTCGAAAGAGATTGGACACATGTTCTACAACCTTTGACTGCCCTCTCTCCTTATACATCATTATATGGTACACATATCTGTATTTCAAGACTATACATGTATACATGTATTTCTATATTATATATACGTTCACCACCTATAGTCATTGGTAATACTGTGGTTACATCGATCGTGTGTGTGTGTGAGAGAGAGAGAAGAGAGGAGAGAGAGGAGAGAGAGAGAGAGAGAAGAGAGAGAGAGAGAGAGAGAAGAGTACTCTGGCGTTCCATCCACAAGTTCTTTAGGGGGTGGTTGGTTGGTTGGGTTTTTTGGTTGGTTTTTTTTTTTTTTTTGGAGGGGATTTATGTGTATAGATAATAACTGGCTTAATTTTAATTACGGGAAGGGTTTTCTGTAGTATGCAAGTTTTTCCGACACCTAAATACCACATAGTCCAATTTCTATTACAGTACATACATTGTATATATAATATGCACCCTCTGTCACAAAGCTCCATATCAAAAGTACATTGAACAATTACGGGTGTATCTAATACGCACCGCACGTTTCATGTTCAACAGTGGGGGGTTTAGATTATTACTTTACAAACCATGTCATTACAAATAAAAGAAATCATATGGATTACACTTTTTTAAATGCATGCAACATTTACGTAGAACATTAGCACGAAGGGATTCTGCAGTACGGGTCACAATCGCACATTTAGGGTCGACTGAATTCAGCACGAAGTACCCACGTACTGAATACGTTAGTATCCACGTACTGAATACGTTAGTACCCACGTACTGAATAGAATACGTTAATACAGAGTATTCCAGAGCAACATTTTCTATATTTTACAATAGAAAGAACAGAACAGAATGTTTATTTCTATTAAGAGTCCAAAAAGACAAAGTGAGTTCATAACAACATTAAGAGAACAGTTATGCCAAAACATAGAATATACAAAGACTAAGATAAACCAAGTCTATAAATGCAATTTTAAGCACCTGTGGAGTTTGATATTTGTATTATATATTTTTGTAATAAATCTGCCAACAAGATCAAGGATTTCTTTTCTCTTCAGAGTTGAGCAGCCAATATAGTTTTTGCTCATTATTCCAAGATAGAAAAAATTTTAATTTAAAATTAATAATTTTGGATATTTCTTGTCTCTCATCATCATATTTTTGCAAGTTATCAAAAAATGTAATTCATTTTCAATGGTGTTAGCTCTGATGCATTCCGAGGTTGGCCGAGTGAGCGTCTACTATTCCGGCGCGGTGCGTCTCAATTTATACCCTGAAGTACGTTCAAAAGTGTTTATTTCTCAAATGAACATTTTACTTTGAATGAATTTTGCATTTATTTTGATCCCCATTCTTTGGCTTTCCACATTCCGTATGAGTTGAAAGTCACTTCCAGTATACCCGTGTCTCTAATCGCAATGGGGAAAATAGCAGCCATTGCATCCACTCCATTGCAAGCAGTTGAGTCTAGGCATCGATACATTTGTCTGAATACGTGGAATTTGTTTCCCTATTAAGTATTTCTCAGCTTTTCATTTTTGTAGTTTCTATACATGTACCATAAGCGTAGGACTGTTTTTCAAGGGGAGAGGGCCACACTCCTTGCTTTTGTGGCAAGCAAATTAAAAAAAGGGCACATATAGACACTGTTCTGTAACTACTAGACAAGTAATTCATTATACATTTTAGTTTGTAAATATTGTTTGAGACAAATCGGAAAAGGGAAGAAAAACAAATGATTTTGCAACTGAACTCTAAAACTAGTAAAATATGCCAAAATTAGACAGAATACTGAGGCTGTAATTATTTTTTGTTGTTGTAAGCCGATAAAATAAAGATATAATTGAAAAATACTTGACAATAAGTGGGGTTGGGGGAGGCAAAAACATGCACTAACTAGTTCTGCCCTCCGACTTCCAAAAAAAAAAGGGGGGAATAGGGGGCAATCCTACGCCATTTTCCCTAACTTGTGCAGTATTTGATTACCGCTCGGAACTTCCCATTGGATTTTCAGCATGTCGGCATGACTGCTACACCTGCGTGCCAAATTAAAGGTCACACAACAATTTTTCACAATATTTTTTTCATTGAAAACCATGTTTTTTTTTAAAATGAGTCTTGTTCTGATATGAACGAAAATATACCACTAAATGAAGAATTAAATGGGGTTCATTACCATAATTTGGAAACAATTTTTTATTCAACCTTTGCAGAACTATGCTATCTGAAACACAAAGTAATTTTTTTTAAAACTCCCCTTCTCTATAATTATCCATTACAAGAATTGAACCCAATAATTGTCCAGGAAAAAAAACCACAAGAGCATTTGAGGATAAAGCGGATTTCAATGAATAATATAGTAAAAAAGTGTTTTGTGACTTGATTTGGCACGCAGTGTAGTTGTGACGGCGCGCTGCCTGTCGGCGCGAAGACAAGTTCCGTGCAGTCCTATTGTACATGTAGGACTATGATGCGCCAGATTAACATAAACTCAAATATTGGAGATATCTCTAATTATTGGGAGAGATCAATAATTTCAATTATTCTGCGCAATAATTAATTCAAATAATGCGAGCATTCATTCAATAATAGATACGAAGCGCACATTAAGTCAGTTAGTGCTCGCAGTAATCTGGTAGAATTATTGCTCGCAAAAATAAAATATGATATAAAGATATCTTTAATGATTTACAACGCTTTTGTATACGGAATGAATGTGAGCATCAATTTCTTACAGAGAGCAACAATTCATGCAGTTAAAGAGTGTGGATATGATATCGCTAATCCCTTTCAAAGAATTATTGCTCTCTTCGATTGAAATGATGATACCAATTGTTCCATTGAATTATTATTCAAGTATTGCGCGCATCAAAGAGAGCGATCATTGAATTATTACACGTATTAATCCATTGAATGTGTGCTTCCAACTGAAATTCAAATGAAGGGAGCAATAATTCAGTTAGATCGCGCTTCAATTCAAATCAATAATAATTCAGAACTGAAGATATCATCAATTGCTTAAGGAGATCTTTATATCATTTAATTTTATTTCACGTGATCACCTAGCGCCGATTCTCATTGGTTAAAACACCTTTTAAGAATTGAGGTGATTTTTCGATCACGTACCTGAACAACAAATAAAGTCTAATGGACATTGTTTTGTTGTTTACTATAAAATTAAATGATAAAAAATAAATCTTATATTTTTTCGGGTGATATGCAGGTTATCACTAGAATTTTAGACGGTAAAACTTTTCATCAATGCGCTCGCGCATTGATGAGTTTTACCGTCTAAAATTCGGTGATACCTGCATCACCCGAAAAATAAGATTCATTTCTTATTTGAATTATTGCGCGCAATTAAAAATATCTTCCAACGATTATGTAAAGGCAAATATATATATCTAATTATTTGAGTTTATTCTAATTTGGTACTTCATACAGAACATCATCCGTTTCTCATGCGCAGTGTAAGTATTGAATCACATTAGATGTAGGATGGAAATCCAACAAGTTTTTCGTTGACAATTTTAGAAAATAGCGATTTCCCGTCTTTTGCAATAAAGATTCCTGGCCAGTTTCATGACAATGATTTTAGGGCGATCCACATTATACAAGTGGCTATACATGTACTTGAATGCAGATATTATATAGGACTGTTATACATACTTTGCAAAGTCCATTGAGTCGGTTATCACTTCATACACGTGTGAGCCGATTGATATGAAGTTTATTATCAGATTAAAATGCTGTCGTTGGGTACAGTTATGAATTGGTGACATGGTACGATGTGGGGGGTCTAGACTATAGTCTACCATGGTCAATTGAGGTCTTACTATTGGTATCGTCGGTCGATGTGACATGAATGTAAAATCTCATTTCATCCGTGATGGAACACACGTCCAAATATGGAGATTTTTTTTCAGTGACGTATTTCAAGCACTATATCCTGAGGAAGTTATTTAAATTTTCACGTTATCAATCGACTGTTAACAATAGACAAGTCTTTCGTAAAGCCTAACCTTGTAATGGATTTCTGATGCTGGCACGAATTGGTCAAGACATAAAGTATGACACAGGTTAAGCTTTAAGTGGAAGGGGGTGTTTGCATTATTGATAGTGTAATTCTCGGTATTTGTCAAAAATATATGTCATATTCTGTTCCGCGATACCGAACCGTCTTGCATAATTACACAGCTAGACAAAGAAAACATTCTATCGTGAGCTTGCATTCTTAGTGATAATGAGAAGTCTCAACGCCCTTGAATTCTAAGAAAAGGTCTATTTTCACCAAACGTGATTTTTACTAAAAACAAAAGATTTTAATCTCGATCAATCATTTCAATATAACCCCCACGTATTTTGTGATAAGGATCGCTTTCTGGAGATAAATATCAGGGCTGATGGCCACTCTCTAATAAAAATCACAGACTAACAATATCGTCACAATCATCTGAAATACGACCTCTCTTCCAAACACACGCGTATAATGTCTTGCTGATGATACATGGTATAGTTCAGTTGTACTTATGAGTGACGGGGTAGTGCTTGGGTCCGAGTGTGGGGTGATGTCCCCGTGAAGGCGTGGTACATCTTCTAACCAAAACTTCGCTTCTTTGTTTCTGTAGGAGTTTTCTGAGCTGATGTCTTGGCTGAGCAGCATGAAATCTTTATTCTTAGTATTATACGACGGCCAAGGCGGCAGGCGTGGGTCGTTCGGATTTCTAAAAGATGTCAAATTAAGGATATTATCATTATTACAATGTACATCGATAAAACATCCATAGGTTTTATACTTCTATGTTACATTTTATATACTTTTTGTTTGCACTTATTATAGTACATTTTCTACAACCACGAATGCCATTTGTTTTGCCTCGGGCTAGAATGTCGCTGTCATTGGTGGAAATGCGTCACGTGAATTTCTTTAGACGGCGAGTAGCAAAATATAGACGGTAACATGGCGGACGTTACGTCTTTTTTAGTATTGAAACTAACTTTTCGTCATACTGTGCTGTCTATATCTGATCCTTGACAAAACAAAACACTTTTTAAGTTTGTTACTGACTGTCTACAAAAATATGTCGGGTTATTCAAGTCCATAGAAGGCGAGGCGAAGCCGAACCTTCTATGGACTTGAAAAACCCGACATATTTCTGTAGACAGTCAGTAACAAACATAATAAGTAATATTGTGTTATAAACATGTTTGTAACTGCATCTTTCTAATAATCAATATTCATATATCGGAGACAGTTGTTCTTACCCTGTTTTGGCAAAATTAGACCAATATAGTCTCATTTGCGAGGCAAACTTTAGATCCGCCTCCGTTGCTTTTATTGTCGTGTTTGGATCTAATTCTTGTAGTTTTTCCAGAAGAAACAAGTACACAACATCGTCAGAATGGGCGGCGCCATGAAACCATTCCGGAGGGGAGGATTCATTATACATGATTCCGGGGTAGATGGGGCTCTTCCTCGACATTATGAATCTAAATGTTGAGGTCATGTTGTTAGAATGCGTATCTATCATTTCTGTCGATGGCGCATTGAAGAAGAGGTCGGTATATAATTCGGTCCACTTGCGACACTGATCTTCAAATGTATCGTTCTGTGTGAAATCGTAAAAGCGGCTGACTTCCCATGCAAGGTGGAGGTTTTTTCCATAGTATACTTCCAGCATGGGCTGAGCACCGGAATCCCATACTACATTTGGCAGAGTTATAGAATTCAGCTTGACAACTCGCGTTAAGCCTGCAATGGTCGGGAACAGAACCGATCCGTCGGTATCGCAGTTGGTGACTATGATGTCTAGAGATTTGAAAAAGAGGAAAGCAGAGGAATTTCTATCTTTCAAAATCCTTTCCGGATCCTGAGTGAACAAATCATCGTCGACCACTGGAGCAAAGGGAATATATTGAGACGTGTAGTAAGTGGAATTTAGATATCGCATGCATATGATTCTCATGGGGATGTTTTTCACAAAAAATGGACACCATTGACGGGAGAGAGAATCGGATGCCACATACGTGTCGTACCCAGGGGGCGTCACTTTCAGGGATGAATTCGGAACCCCACTTTGCATTATGACTCTATGGAAAAGACCTCTATTTTGTGGAATCAAAGCTAGAAAACCAACACTGAAACCACCTGCTGATTGGCCAACAATTGTAATGCTATTCGGATCTCCTCCGTAATCATCGATGTTGTCTTTAACCCATCGTATGGCCATCATTTGGTCCCACAAACCATAATTCCCTCTAGCTGTGGAATTTTTCAAAGCGAAAAAACCAAACAAACCTAGACGATAGTTAATCGTGACAACAATAACATCTCCAGTTTTTGCTAACATGCTTCCATCATAGAACGAGGCTGTTCCCACTGTGTATGAACCGCCATGGACCCAAACCATAACGGATTTTCTAGAGGCCCTGTTTAAATCAGGTGGTGCGTAAATATTCAAATGAAGACAATCCTCACTGACTCCATATTTGACGAAATGTCTATTATAAATCTGCGGACAAGCCGGGCCATATGTGGTAGCATTCAATGTCCGGTTCCAGGAACCAAACGGTCTTGGCTTGGTGAACCTGTGCCATTCCGCTGGGGATTGGGCGTATGGTATATTGAGAAACCTATATAACTCAACGGTGTCATTATTCAAAGTCTTTATGCCTCGAATGGTGCCAAGCTTTGTTTTGTGCGTGAAATCTTGTGTTCGTTGTTGCCCCATAGCTACTTTTAAGCATAGCACAATGCTGATGAAGGTGAAGCGCACTAATATCTGAAATAAAAAAAAGAAAGAAAATTTAATGACTTCATACATTGTTATTTGCTGTTGTGTATTTTAATTATTCAATCAATATTACTTGAATATTGATTTAAAGTAAAACAATTTTTCATCATGCATAATACATAAAAGGACTGGACAACGGGCGCTGCCTATATACGTCCTCTCCACACATGGTCAAGGTCATACAGATATAGTTGTTATATAATGATAATGATACATAATATTATATAACGAGAAGGGTTGAATAGTTTGGAGAAAACATTATACATGATGAAAAATTGTTTTACTTTAAATCAATATGCTATGATGCGAGAAAAATGCCCCATTTTGTGAACCTTTGGTGGTTTGTAAACACTTATCTAAATGATAAAATGTTTTCTTGGGTTTGTTAAATGGTAGATGGAGGTTGCATGATGTGTGCTGGTATGCAAATCCCATCTAACAAACTAAAGAAAGACATTTTAATTCATATTTTTCTTAATATCGATACTTGTAAGAACGTAAAGTGTAAGTTATTTAAACGGAGTACATGTTTTTAGTATATGCTTTGGAGTTTGATCTGAGTTGTACTCAAAACAAACATGGCTGTGCATAGATAAATGAATCGGCACAGAATACGAGTTTGAGTATGAGAACAGAAAAAAAGTTTTATAACCTCCAGGCCTGTTCTTATAGCGCAAATGTCCTGTCTATATTGAACATGATCCTTGCTCGTAACCTTTTAATGGGAATGCCAGAGTTGTAATGTTTCATATGTACGTATTTCTTGTGACAAGACCTTTCATTTGGCACATGTATTAAAGTTGCTGACCTTGTGATCTTCACCTTTGAGTTTGACCTTTAACCTATATGCAATAATTCCTTAACTATTTAAGGTAGGACTATTGATATTTTGTTTTAAGATTTCCTTTAGTCAAGAAATTTTATTTGATGCCGTGATGGTTGACCTTGTGACCTCAACCTTTGAGTTTGGCTAAAAATAAGTTGAAGTTGCAGCGAATCTCATTTAAAGTCATCATTTCGCAAATGTTACGGTCGCTATAATGACCTTGTTTGCGATTACAAATTATCACTAAATCATATGTTACTGATTTGTTTCATACCCTTTGTTAGACTGTCAGTTTCCAACTAGAGTTGACGACGGATAATCCCGTGTACTTTATTTCGACTAAGGGCTCACGGCGGGTGTGGCCGGTCAGCAGAGGATGCTTACTCCTCCATGGCACCTGATCCTGCCTCGCTTTAGTCGGAAGTCCTTGTTGCCCTACACTCGACTTTCTATATGTTTTTGGGGGGTTATCTTAATTACGTTTAACACGATGCTAACTTCGCCAATTTATATTCTAAAACGTTTATGTTCCTGCTCATTAGTGAGCAATACATTTTTAATATTGAAATATGCATTTCATGACAAGACTTTTCTTTTTGATGTACCAATAATTTCGCTGTTAACTTAGGCAATATCCGCGGAACTGTTTTAAGGATTTCGTGTGTTCCATATATAGATTCCTCATTGAAAGACTTCACATTTCCTAGCATGGTCTTTTCTACCTTGTGGAATTGTATCACAATAACGTCGTTGTCCTATGGCTGGGATGGATACACAATATGGTGTCAATTTTTTTTTTCATGCTCCCCAAAAATCTTTTAGAAATCAATATAGCTGAACAACAGCAGAGCCAAGGTGTTTCATATGAGCGATGTGGCCTATGGGCCTCTTATATCCTGTAAACTTTCTTTGTAATAGACCCGTATCTTACATATTTGTATACTGAGACCATCACAGTGACGTCAAATGTTTTTGACTTTCATGAACGCTGTATATTTTCATTTTTTTTGTATTTTGTTTTTGTTTGGGTTTTTTTTTTTTATATATTTTTTTTTATTTGCAAATAATATAGATCTTGTAAACACATTTTTTAAATACAAATTCGCCCTGACAAACAAACGATTTAAAACTTTATCATAATAGAGGAAAAATAATTTCAAACTAATCAAATGTTCCTTACCATGGTCGTAATATTCTTTTTATCTCACGAAATGACATTTCTGGTATACATATCACATGCATATTTCTTTTTAAAAGTGTATCTTTACGAAATAATATCGATTGTCAAATATTTTGTAGGGTAGAGTACATACTCGATGATAAATTTGCAAACCAAGCCACTTGAGGGTTAGATAAAAACCGATACATACTGATACATATCTTGGTCCTCATAAATACACGGATTAAAAAGTCATTGAAACAGGGCGTCATGGGGTGGGTGCTTGTTTTCTCTTCCAAATTCTTATTTATGAATCCACAGTGCATGTATATGTAGCATGGTAGGCGGTAAGGCATGGAGATGAGATCTGGGCAAGAAGAACGAATGATTGCGATAACAAACTGGTTTAAAATGACTGATTTTAATTTCTCTCCTAGAAGATATTTTGCGAGCAGGTAAAGTGAGACGAGAACAATTATATTTCCCTCTCTACAAGGTACAGGGGAGCAAAGGGCGGGTACCTATAAACACAGAAGCGAAAAAAACCCAACCCATGATAACAACGCAACGAAACGCACGAAAAACTCAACGAAACGAAAAACTGGAAAGAAAGAAAGAACGAAATGCAAGATAAGAAACGCAATGCACGAAACAAAACGAAAGGTAAAAGCGAAAATGAAACGGAAGTTAGAAACACAAAAATTAAACGGAAAAGAAACTTTAATTTACTTTTTAAGATGTGCTTAAGATTAACCTGCATATGATAATGGCGGCTGTATTTCTCTCGGAGGGGTGTTTCATAAAATACACATCTACTTAACATTCCTACTAAATAATTCTACTATATAGGGCATTGCAATCCTACAGTGGGTTCGGAAATTGAATTATGTAATTATTTACACGTAATTCAACATTTTGGAATGTCGATTTTTGTATATGACGATTTTTGAATTGCAAGTATAATTGTGATTTAATTAAGAGCGTAATGAAAACAACAAGTAATTTCAATTATCATTAAATACAATTACTTTGATAAATTTTGTATTAACCCTTTATCATATTGCACTCTTGCAATACAAAATATTGTAACTTCTTGAACTTGATTGCAATTCATAGATTGTTTCAACTCCTGTATATTGAATTTTCATCTCATACAAATCATAAAATATATCAATTCTTGAATCATACAACTTCTCACTTCACACCTTCGTGTATTTAAAAAAATATACATTTCTTGAGTTTAATTCTCACTTAGACTTAAATGACACAAAAATTAATTAAAACCATGAATTTTCTTAAACGATGATCGAAGATTTAATGATGATCAAGATGAGGTAA
Source organism: Ostrea lurida (assembly GCA_903981925.1). Classification (NCBI taxonomy): domain Eukaryota; kingdom Metazoa; phylum Mollusca; class Bivalvia; order Ostreida; family Ostreidae; genus Ostrea; species Ostrea lurida. Next base: position 8,856 of record CAJDSM010024991.1, on the reverse strand, counting down.
TATGCATGTAGCTGGATATTTTAGATATTTCCCTTTTCGTCATCGGTTACAAGCTGAGGTCAATTCCTGAAATCATTGTACATAATGTCACGCTGTTATAAAATAGCTAACAGCATTTTTAAACAAAAATCATCGTGCGCCTTGTTAATGATATGCATGGATCCGGGTACAGTTAGAGCGCACCTTCACGTATACCTGTAGTGTAATAGAGTATTTGACTATTCACTGCGGAAAACAAAGTTTTCGTATAGAGTCTATGTACCTTAATTGACTGGAAAACTAATTAAGAATTACCCCCCCCCCCCCATTGCAGGACTACAGCGTATTGCGCCTTAAAAATTGCATGTCTGGTCATATTGTCTACCGGTATATATCGTGGCTAGATCTACATTTGTATACTTGTCAGATCTTATTAGCAGAGAGTAACCAATATTCTACGGGTTTTTTTTTTTGTATTTTGTTTTTCTTTAATATTCGTCTGTTTTCACGTATTAATAATGATAACACCCATTAAAAGAATAAGATAGGTTATTTATTATCTTAAAGCAGGTATCATGCAGAGAATAAAGAGCACGCAATTCACAAGTAAAATCAATTAGTAGTTAATCTAATAAACATTAGATGTTAGATTCCCTGCATACTCTATATATCTAATTTTAATTAAATTGATTTGTTGTTAAAATTACATACATATCATGACATGTACATGTGAAAATACTAACAAAATATGACAACGAATTATCAGATCACTTTGCAACTGAGATGGCAAAATATTATTACAAATTGCTTACATCAAAGAATCTTGAAGAAATTGACAAATATTTTTTGAGATAGCGATGCAAGAGCACAACGGTAAAACCTAATTTTCTGCGCCGCACATCAAAGGGTTTTACAGGTGTGTATTCTGGTCTGTCTTAATATTTCCCCTCTACAGCTAACCACGGGTCTTTAGAGTTTTTATTTTTTTTTATATTCCCAGTGGTTTCTTTCCACGTATCATGATTTATACAGATAGTAAAAAACAAATACTATATACTCAAAATATTTCAAGAATTATGAATCATGTCTTTATTGTATTGCACTCCTGCAAACCACGAATTGTAACTTTTAAAAACCAAAGAATTGCAACTTTTTGAATTTTTCATCTCTTTATTACAAATCATACACTGTAGATTTTTCCAACTCTTGTATTAAATTTTCATCTCTTAAAAATCATAAATTATATCAACTTTTGAATTATTCAACTCCTCAAGGCATACCCTCGTATTTTCAAAAAATAAAATCTATATTATGTACATGTATTTCTTTAGTTTAATTCTCACCAAATGACACAAAAATTAATTAAACCATGAATTTTCTTAAATGAAAATGATTTAATTATGACCAATATGAAGTAACTGTAGGCTATATAGAAATAATATACTACATCTATATAGTATGTTTTATGAATTTTCCTTTTCAGGAACAGTTGCAAGCTGAGATCAAACCTCGAATTCTCGGTTTTTACCTACTGTTACGTTGTTATGAATTTGCATTGTAATACTGGATACAGACACGACTTTTCATTTTTACAATTCTGAGTTACATTTGTACAACATTGTACTAAAAATACCCCCCCCACCAAAAAAAAAAAAAAAAAACCAAAAAAAAAAAAAAAAAAATAAAAAAAAAAAAAAAAAAAAAACCCAAAAAAAAAAAAAAAAAAAAAAAACAACCAAAAAATAAATAAATAAAATAAAAAATGAATAAAACAAACCAAACCAAAAAATAAATGAATAATTGTTAAAAAAGGACATTAAAATGATAACTTTTTGGACATATCTGAATGCGTTATCTGTGTGTATTTTTGAAGCATTAAATACGGCTTTTGTAATCACCGCATTCACTCCCATGTAAAAGCTGATAACTGCTCTTTAATTGTTTTAAAAAAATCATCGTCATGCACCTGATAACTTTCGCAATGTACATGTAATGATGAAATACACAAGGTATATGATAATTCACATCCGGGTACATTGCAAGGTCGCACGATCACAACAAGACTATTCATTGCCAAAATTCAGGAAGATTCCATTACTAAACTGGAGAATTAGCTCATGGGAGAAAATTGGTATCCTCCCCTCCCAAAAGAGCAGCAGTTTAGCAGCTCATCCCAACCTCGAATCGTGTCTGTTCAGGATTTATATACGTGTTTGAACTCGAAGTCACGTTAAAAACATTAATTCAAACTGATAGTATAATTGTATGTAAGTGCTATTTTACCCATTTAAGAATATACTGACAGTATAGCTCGTAGTCAATCTAATTAACATTAGATGTTAATTAGATTCATTCGCATGCATTATATATGTAGAGTATACGGGCGGTTGTAACATCTAATTTTCATTCATTTGTAGTAAGTTAAATGTAAATTGTGAAAGTACTAAAAAAAATATGACAACAAATTACCAAACCACTTTGCACCTCAGATAACAAAAGACGATTACAAATTGCCTGCACTACATAATCTTAAAGAAAATTCACAAAGACTTTTTGAGACAGTACGTACAATATATACAGCCCTATTTTCTGCGCCGTAAATCAAAGGTTTTACAATATGTGTATTTTGCTATATTGCGGTCCTTTGGTGTGATTTTTGAGATTCCAAGTGATTTGTTTCCACGTGCATGTATTATAATTTAAAAAAAAAATACACACACATATATATATATAGTCAAAACAAATACCACTCAAACATTTCAAGAATCAACTCTTTATCGTATTGTACTCGCCAACCACGAATTGTAACTTTTGCAAGTCAAACAAGAAATCTGTGAGCTAATGCTCACTTGTGATCTTATTAAAAAAGCTGTCCATATAGTTGTACAGAATTCCAAATTCCAAGTCCTCGGCAAACAGGAAGTAGATGTCCCACAATACACCATACCTATATAAAGCTTCCTGTAAAATATTAGTACCCTGTGATAAACAGATGCTGAGAATTATGTTACGAAAAATGTTATACATGTAAGTACTGTATATGAAAAATTCCAAGTTCTCGTCAAACAGGACATAGATATCTGATGAATCTGAATACATCATACCTATATAAGGCTTCATGCAAAATATTAGTAACCTGTGATAAATAGTTGCTGAGAAATATGTTACGAAAATGTGGAACGGACGGAATGGAGGACATGGATAAAACTGTATACCCCACCCCCCCACCCCCTCTCCTTCGGAGCGGGGGTATAAAAATTGTAACTTCTTGAATTTTTCATCTCTTAATTGCATATCATAGATTTTTTTTCTATTCTTGTATTGATTGTTCATCTATACATGTATATCGATCTCTTGAATTGTTAAACTTCTCAGCATACCCTCGATCGTGCATTTTCAGAAATGGAATTTATTTCTTGAGTTGAATTAATTAAACCATGAATTTTCTTAAACGACGAAGATTTAATGATAACCAAGATTGGATCATTGTTACCTGTAGAAAGAACCTTTTACGTATGCATGTAATTGGATATTTTGGATATTTCCCTTTTCGGGATTCAGTTGTACATTGTAAGCTGAGATCAACTCCTGAAATCATTGTACTGGATTCCAACTTGCCATGAAAGCTAACAGCAAAATTCTGATTTTTGTGACACTACCACTAAATAAAGAAACCAACCACCTTTCGATTACGAAACTGTTTTATATTTTCTGAATGCGTTAGTAACATTTAAATTAATGGATTTTACAATCATTGTATTCATTCCCATGTAAAACCTTGTCTGTGAGATGATAACTGATCTTTGCTCATTTAATTATTTGGGAAAAAACCGTTGTCCTCCTAACTGATGACTTTTGCAACGTAATATTGCAATATATACAAGGTATATATGATGATTCACATCCGGGTACATTTCAAGGTCGCACCTTTACATAGTCAATTATTGTCGGCTGCAGGAGCGGCCGATCTATTTGTGATTGTGTTCCAAAGTGCACATGGGAAATTAAAGGGGGGAGTGTTTAGTGTTTCAAGAAATTGAATTTATCAATGATATTAGTAAAAGTTCTGAATAAAGAGTTTCAGAAATATGTATAAATTAAAATATGAATAACTGTTAATGTCAAATGCCGTTTCCATTATTATACAATTATAGCTGTTGATGAGGGTCAATTCCGGGTTTTTAATAGGCACCAACCCTGAGTACAATATTGGACCGAGGACGCCAGCTCCCCCGAGGTCTAAATACCTGGCACTCAGGTTGGTGCTATAAAACCAATGAGAATTGTGACCGAATTCAATTGCTATAATTCAGGGTTGGTGGCTATAAAACCATGAATTGACCGAAATTCAATAATGCTATAATTGTTTTATTATTTTAAACCATTTGCTTGGCAATAACTATCACAATATTTAGTACAACAATGCAACGCTTAGTTATTGATTTTAGCACTATAATTGTGACGTCACAATTATAGAAAGCTGAAAGGACAGCACCAAACTTCCGCCAGAGGTCGTTTCGCACGCAAAACTAATACACGGGGCATTATGGGTAGGATGAGGATAGCAGTGACAGCACTATATACTTGTGACGTCACAATAGAAAGTTGACAGGATAACAAAAGTGGTTTTGCTATTTTAGGAAACATCAGGTTCCAATTAACTTCTATTTTAGGAAACATCAGTTCAGTTCATTGTTTATAAAAAGTCATGTGGTGTTTACAATGAAAAATAATAATATTCATTATTCAACGAATATTATGAATTCACAACTTTAACCGAAGTACTCCCCAAGTGGGCAGTGTGTAAAGTATAGAAAGCTATTCAATTATGGGCTTCTATATATTAATTCTAAAGGCCAAAAAAAAAAAAAAAAAAAAAAGTGTGTTTTCCTATTTACATGAGGAATTTAAAATAGGGTAGGTAGGTGTAATTTATTTATTTATTTATTATTTTTTTTAGATTTAAGGTGTATTATCGTGTTGTATTGCATGTACATATTATATCTTCTGCTTCTGCCACGTAGTAGCCACAATCATCT
>CAJDSM010024989.1:0-11491 GCA_903981925.1 Ostrea lurida | reverse complement strand
AGGAATGTAAAAATAAGAGTTGAACAAACACGGGCCCTCGGACACACCAGAAGTTGCATCAAATGCCTAAGGGGGGGATCCCCTGTTGACTGATCATACCCGCTGTTAGCCCTGTATCCTGATCAGGTAAATATCCTGCAAACAATTTGAACCTACTCAAAAAAATAAAAATGCTTTTCAGGAAGCAAAATATACAATCAGCTGCAGATTCTAGGACGATTTCAGTTATAAGCCATGCATTTCATCATATTACAAAAATATCGAATAACTGTAGCAAAATACACAAAGAAATGGTGTTCTCTACTTTATGATAAGCAAGGCGCCACATATCATTTGGTACTTTATGAAAGAGTATGTGTGTGTTCCGCAATGTGAGCGTTGTGTAGTGCATCAATTCTGTGAAATATGAACCGCAGACCTAGCACATTACCAACAGCATGATCACCATTAGTGACCATTGGTAAACAAGTGGTTTCTTTAAAAGCTTTTAATGAAATAAAAAAAAAATACAAAATTAAACCCTGAACTTTAGAGCGTGGTTTTAAGAGAGACAGTTATTCGTTTGATTCCAAGAATTACGCGTCCAGTCTGCTCTTCCGTCCGCGTCTTCACTTTCTTTTTTCATTCCTTATTCACAACTGCAGATATTATAAACGTTTGTTTCAACATTATACAAATGAATATCAACTAANTGCCACAACTGCATATATTATAAACGTTTCTTTCAACATTATACAAATGAATATCAACTAATTGTGCATTTTATCATCAACATTAAAATCTATGCATATGAAAATATATTTTTCTAAGAACAGCTCTTTTTCATTCTTAATAGTTTAGAACGTTGGACAGAATTTCTAAGGTAGAAATTCCATAAACATTTATAACGATAAAATGTGATCTTCAGAATTGCACTGTGGCTTACTTTGGGATAGCATTTCCAGTAATTAAAGACCACGAAATAAATTTATTTCTTCTTTTAATATTCATTGTTTTCTTAGGAATACCATACAGCAGTGTGTGGCCAACGCATCATTTGCTTTATCCTCTCGTTTTCTTCACTTTATTTGACATTTCCAATATTTTAAAATACATCAAAAGATATATCACTTTTCATGTACAATGATACAACATTTATTATATAAAAATCTAAACCTTCACATATTATGTAAGGCATTTTTGTACTTTTTAATTCAAAAAAGAAATGAGTGTAACTTAGCTTTCTTTCATCTTTTGATTTCAAGTAATCTTGATCCCCAGTGTGTGACTAAAGTCACTTATTGCAAAATATATGTAACATCAGAAACTCCTCTTTGTATAGAACACAGTGTATGTATTTGTGTAGTCCTTCCGTGACGCTCCATAAATCAAAGTATGTCGACCTAAAGCTTTGCAGTTTATAACCCAATTTCTTCAAAAAATGAAATTTATTTTTATTCAATATCATTATCATCTCTGCCGGAATTCGCAGGCTTTCTCAAGGATATTCTATATTTATCAAGATCCTTACGCTTTGTTTGAAATTGTAGCGCATTTGTGGGAAATGCGTACTACCCATAATGCTCTGCATGCGGAACAACCTCTGTCAGAAGCTTGTGGGAAATGCTCTGAGTCATTTTAAAAGATGAAAAGTTGAATATAACGAATAGTGATCAATTTCTTACAACCAATGCAGAATACAAATTAAGAGATAGACAAAGACGGGCCTCCGGAAATCCAAGAGGTGACATCAGGTGCCTAGGAGGAGTAAGCACCCATTGCCAACCGGTCACATTCGCCGTGAACATTCTATCTTGATCAAATAGCGGAGTAATATTTTGCCAAAATCAGTGTAGAAAGAACGATCTAACAAATGGCCTGTTTGTTTTACGCCCCGTCGAGAATTTTTCACTCAAATCGAGGCTTCATCGGTTGTAGGCAACGTACCACAAATTTAGACCTATGATTAGCGTCTAAAATCGTAACAGTGACTGTAATCAAGACGTTTTTGGAGAAAGCGTACTTGTCTAATGTGACCTTTTTAAGGTCATATCCGAAAGACCCGTGATGCATTGCTTTTGGCGATGGCGCAATCACTTATTGTTTTCAGGTCTTAGCTTTTATGCGGCCATGGTGCTAACAGGGCTCGATTTAACGACCTCCCGATTGCAAAGAGAACATTCCTATCACTGAGATACCGCGATCGTCAATAACGTCAGAAAGCAGTTGACCCAATGTCAGTGGTATTGGCAAACTCGATGATTATTACAACCAAATTCTGACTTTAAACGAGACTGTTGAGACCCCTATTCAAGTTAGTAGTGAAAATATGATGAAATAAAATATTTTGTCTGTAAACCTAATTTATCTACAAACTGATCATACGCAGAACAAGCTCCTGCGTATCGAGTCAGAGGAGAGGCAACAATGGGGTGTTGCTACATGTACCTAAAAGTGGGAAGTTGACGATGAAGAAGTTGAAATCATCTTGTTTGTCATAAAGTTGAGTTGTTACTGTACCGGCTTATCTTTGTTCAATGAAATATCAAGTAAGAAGCAGATGTGGAAAACTGTATGGTGCCCTTTATTCGTGTTCACATCGATGTATCGAATTGACAAACGAATGGAAATGACAAGTATAAACAGATAAAACATCGCTAATGTCGAGTTAAAACCTACAGCAATGTATATCAAAGGGGAAGCATTGGAAGTTTAATTACATGTATACAAGTAAGAAAAAAACACTTTCGTTTCAGAATGCGAAAATAAGGACATGTTAATGGCAGAACATATATGTACTTTAGCAATGATACAAACGGAAAAATGGTTCATAACATTACGTAGCTTTCGACATATATGTCGTAACGATTGTTCAAGTATACAAATAGGCGAAGGTAACATCGTGTTAAACGTAATCATAATCCAAAAAAATATACAAAATCAAGTGTAGGGCAACACCGACCTCCGACAATTGCGAAGTAGGATCAGGTGCCATGGAGGAGTAAGCATCCTCTGCTGACCGGTCACATCCGCCGTGAGCCCGTAGTCGAAATAAAAGTAAACGGGATTACCCGTAGTCAAATCTGGTAGGAAAATGACAGTCTAACAAAGGGTATGATACAAATCAGTCAACATATGACTTAGTGATACTTTGTAATCGCAAACAAGGTCATTATAGCGACCGTAGAATTTGCGAAATGATTACTTTAAACGAGATTCGTTTTAACCCTGTAGCTTCAACTTTTTTGTTAGTAGTGACCTCGCTTTTAAAAATCCGCATACGCATAGCATGCTCTTGTGTATCGAATCAACTGCGAAATATACACACATAAGCAAGTGATAGTGGTATAATTACTACATAGAAAGGGAAAGTTGACGATTGCAAAGTTAAAGTCATCACGCTTAAATCATATAATGTAGTTGTCAGTCTGTCATTAGAGTCAATGTTAAGTAAAATATCCAAATATGAAGCAGATCTGTCAGATTATGGTGTCTTTATATCGAGTTTTTCGGTATATATCAAATGGACATAATTGTGAAAATTATGATTGTTAATTGATAGCACATCATCTATATACCTACATGTATATGTAAGGTTGAAGGACACGGCAAGTTTTTCTTTTTGTTTTTACCCCATAGCAGTTTTTGTACAAATTCTGCTTCAGATGAATATAAAAATAAGTCTGCCAAAAAGGGGCACAATTAGTGCCCATAGGAATACCAATATATTGTTGGAAGACCTGGTCTCCAAAGATACATAAATATTATCTATAAGAAACCCAAGCATGTTCTTAATATCTACTTCAGAGTACTTGTGTGGGCAATCAGAGTGTTCTTTTAATAAATGGTCTTGTTTTCCAACGACTAGAAATTCGTATTTTCGGTGTCATTTTGTTTAAAAAGCAATTATATATAATCTGAAAAAGCCTAGATTTTAATTTATCGGTGAGGAATCGTTGTATAAAATGTGGAGAAATCGTACGTTTTGATGCAGTCAATTTTAGAAAATTCTTGTGATTTTATCTATATTGATTGGTTATTTATTGCTTTACGTCCCATTCAAGAATATTAACTCATATAGATACGTCACCATTTGTCGGTGTAGGGCTGCAGAATTTGAGCATATTCCCGACACTGAGGGTTTTTCAGCAGGGAGGGATCATTATCGTGTCGCACTTGATTTGATACGGGACCTCAGTTTTCCTGGTTTCATCCACATGACCGCCTCATTCAGTAGCCTCTTAGGTGTCACACGCTAAGGGGGTCTGGGACCAATTCCAACCCGGACCCCCACGGTTGTCAAGTATCTAGAAAGAAGATATAAAGGTAAAGATATCAAAAAGTGATCAATCTCATAAGTCCAAAACAGAATACAAAGCAAAGGTTGGGCAAACACGGACCCTGGACACACCAGAGGTGGAATCAGGTGCCTAGGAGGAGTAAGTATCCCCTGTTGACCAGTTACACCTGCTGTGAGCCCATTGTCTTGATCAGGTAAACAGAGTAGCCCGCAGTCAAAATCAGTGTATTAAAAACGGCTTAACAATTGCTATGTAACACATCAGACAGCATTTGACCTAATGGCAGGCCATATCGTCAAACTAGATCATTATAATGATGATAGAATTTGCAAAATGCTGCCTTTAAACATGAATGTTAATAACCCCCGCAACAATTTGTGTGTAAGTAGTCTGCCTCAATTCAACAACTGATCATACGCAGAACAAGCTCTTGCATATCGAATAATTTGAGACATACATTTACACCCATATGCAGGTGATGATGGAATATTGCTACAGAAATATGGGAAGTTGACGATGGAGAAGCTGATATCGTCCCGTTTGTCATATGGTTGATAAGATAAACAAAACTTTTCAAACGATGGACGCACACAATCTCTCTCATTTTGAAATTTTGCACTCATGTAGGTTTCTCTATCCTGAATGACATACAAACCCTAAAGTCTATGCTATCAAATGAAGAGAGTCGAAATTGGGTGTCGCTCTTTTTTATTCTGAATCATTGTTCATCGGACATTCATTTATTTATATCATCAACGTACAATTCCAGCTGACGATTAACTTTCCCGGGTTTCGCGAAGAAAAGGGGGGGGGGGCTCTACTCGGATGGTCACACCGTCCTATCGCCTGGTTTTAAACTTATTTACCAGTGATTGATTTCCTGTTGTTGAGGATGAAATATAAGAACTGTTTCCAGTACCTGCGGGGATTTGGGTTAGAATAGGTCCTCAGTACACTTTGTTTGTCGTAAAAGCCAAATAAATGGAGTTGCCCTTGGAATGGAACCACAAAAAACAGAGTTCCCTTATCACAGTAGGTATAGCACGATAAAGATTCCTACCTGTACAAAGACCGTAAGCGCCGAGAACACCGTGACACATCGTTACTATGATCCAACTTTTCCGTCAGGTCGGATTGAACTATTCCTTATGGGGATTTAACATTGGGAGAAACTAGATAAATACCTATTTGATTTTATAGCTCTAATAAAGCTTAAGCAAGTCACTGCACTGTCGGAATGTCAAAAGCATATTTTGATTCTACCAATGACATCAAAAGATGCACCGTTTTCTCAAACGCCTTGCACTTATTTGTGGCAATGACAAAATGCAGTAATCATTTTCATATAACTTTTAAAAAATAGTTTTAAAGAGAGCTCTGGAGCTTCAAAAGTTAATGAAAAGGTTCACTTTTTTGTCATTGCCACAAATAAGAGCAAGGTGTTTGGGGAAACAGTGCATCTTTTGATATGATTATTTGTAAAATCAAAAGATGCTTATGGCATTCCGATAGTGCAACTACTTGCTTATTTTGAGAACATAAGCCTTGTTAGAGCATACATTCCTCTGGTTTCTCCCAGTGTTAAATACCCATAAGGAATAGTTCAATCCGACGCGACGGAATAATTGGATCATAGTAACGATGTGTCACGGTGGAGAATAAGCCAAAACTTTGACAGCCCTTTACCTGCAATGGTGACGTCTCGATAGGAGAGAAGTATTCTCGGGAGGGACGCTAAACGTCATACAGTTAGTCAATCAATGGCTTGCATTAAGCTTCTCTCAGATAACTGGTCAAAGATAAAGCCACCACGATCAGGGACAGGTCCATAATTTGAGGTTAGAGGGGGTGCAACTTAATGAGGCAAGGGGTCTGAGGCCCCCATAGGGCTCAGCTCCCGGGAACTCCTGGAATTTACAGGTTTTATAGGGCTAGAAATGTAGTAATTTTTAATATTTTTCTGTCATTTTTGATGAGGGGATGTTAATACAATGACACAAAATTTAAGAGTTGTTTGAACGAAATATAAATTTTCTAAATAAAAGTAACAATAAATCAATGATCGTTTATTTCTCTGTAGCCCAGGTTTGATGTTCCATCAGACACACACGTATCCTTTCAACTGAGATATAGACAATAGCCCAATACGGCCAGCGTTTGCAACAACAATTAACAAAGCCCAAGGATTGCATAAAATCAGCATATACTTTAACTAGCAAAACCCGTCTTTTCACACGGTCAACTACACATAGGATTTCCAGAGTTCAACAGCTTGATGCAATCACTATTGAGGAGATTGATGAAGAGAGAAAGAGAGAGATGAGAGGACGAGAGAGAGAGAGAGAGAGAGAGTTTATTTCAAGAATGATGGGTTCCTTTTTGCTATTTTCACGCGTGTGGTGCACGAGCAATATAACAAAACATGTACTGTCTTAAGATTTCCCGCGTCACTTTGTATATTTACATGTAAAGACAATTTCGATTTTGTTTTTGTTTTATGTTTGTGTGGATATTCAACAATAGTATTTTTACATTGTTTTTAAACCGTGGTTGATGATAGGCGGACATATGTGATTTTCATAAATATCACAAAACATCATAAAACAAAACTATCACAATAAGTTACGATTTAATTCTCGTCTGCTTCCTTGAAGAATATTTAAAAAAAGAAAAATCAAAACCACTTTAGATATATTTCGAAGTATTTTCATTTTCGGTGATAAATCGCTATTTATGAACTGCGTTACATATCTTTCTTTTTTTCCCCTCTCACTTCACCACGGAATGATATATCACCTGGATGCTAATTAACTCCCTCGTAAACCAGAGATTTACAGTTGTAATTACCACCCTCGTAAACCAGAAAGTTACAAATATACCTTGTTGATTGCTGTGGTTTACCCTGAGAATAAAATATGCCTTTTGTAATTATACCACATTGACCTCGAACTATAAATGGCATGTCATGGTGTAACCTTTTAACATAGTGGGGAAACTATTCTTTTAAACAAATATGCTATTCAGCGAAGAATGAATCGGTTATGATAATTGGGATAAATATATTATTTTATATTTATGACGATTAAAATTTAGGGATAAGCTTGACTATTTTTTTTTTAATTTCTTCCTCCCACTTCACGTTACAAGTAAAAACTTTAAGGTGAATTAGGTATAAACAGACTAAGAATTTGAGCCCAATGATTTGTACTTAGTGTCCCACAATGTTTTCTAAAGGGAAACACTCCCAAACTTGACTCTTTTTTTTCTCCAAATAGAGATTCATGTCGCTTCAAAAGAGAATTTGTGTGTATTTGTGCCCGGTAGCTTGTACGAATCTATGTCTGTTGCTACATGTATGTAGCTCTTAAAACTTCACATTATTAACGACATCTACTTGTGAGAGCAGTATTATCGATATTTTGGTGTTTTCTTCCTCAAAAATATTTTTTCTCGGTCGATATTTCCGCATGTTTTTCATGGGAGTCAATGAATGTTGACAAGAGAAACTAAAATGCAGGGCAAGTCAATATTGAGATCAGGTTAACAAACATGTTCTCCGTTTATATTGAGACTTGTTTTTGTGACACTTTATTTTAGCAAAACTACTATAAGAATCCTATCAATACAGTCTAAAATAATTAATTAAGCAATATTGCTATTATTTGTACCTTGTCACACGCGATATTATCGTGGAACCATGAAGTTTTATTCGTGGTTTATTTTCGAGGATTTCGTTGATACGCTTATTCCACAAAAAGTTAAATCACAACGAGATATACATTTTCTATGATAATACAGCGTACAGAATCAAATTCACAATCCATCTCAGTTATAAAATGTCTTCAATTCAACACAATTACACTCCACTCCACCGTCAAAAATACATCACGTCAAACTATACGCTTTAATCAAGGACCACGGTGGGGTACATAACCAGTAAACGGGGAATGCTTACTCTTCCGGAACATAAGCACGTGATCTGGATCCTAGACACGTGATCCACTTCTGGTATATCTACGATCCCATGTTTGTCATTCTCTTGATTTATATTATTTCGTTATCTTTACTTGATTTTGAACATTAGAGTCTGAAGTTTTAAATTAGGATGTTGAAAAAAACCATTTTTAGTATATATTTGAAATAAATTTATTTAAGCTGTGTGATCCATTAATCACCGGGAACAAAAACTACACACTTGTGTGATTTAATTTGAAGTCGATTTTATTTTTGTTCAAGATCTCGGTGAATTGCTTTCTATTATTAAACACCGTGTGAAAAAGCGTCATTTGTACTCATGAAATACGATGTCATGTCTGTAATCGACTTCCGGTGTTTGTAATCGATTTCCGGTCATTTATATCTTTATAGTTTCCATTCCTATTTCAATCACTGAAATCTACATAGACTTGTTAGACTGCGGATATAAGACGTGTAAATTGCTATTTTCCCCACAGACGTTGTAGGGGGTTAAAAAAACGTATCGTTTGTTTCCTTTTTCCTTGGAACTCCTCTATTTAATTAATGGCGATGTTTTTGTGTGCTTTTCATTTGTTAAATAAAACAAAAAACAACATTGGACATGACCCTCTAAGAGTCATTGTTCATGAATAGAAAGGACTATCACATAACTGCGTCTGTTACATTAGATAACACTAAGCTGTGGTTTTTATTTGGTTTGTCTTTCTTCAACCTCAGTTTTCACATTCTTTCTATCAAATAATGCCAGGCCAGAATTTGTCAACTTTTTATTTTTTCCCCCATAATGGAAGTACTTTTCGTTGTACATTGTTCATTGAGGCACTTCTCAAGGTGTGACCTGTAAAACAAATATAATATTGATAACATATACAACGGACATTAAATATGGCTATACAATAAATTAAAATAATACTACTTTATTAAAAGAGGATTAGCTAATAATCATCAGCGCTCCTCATACCTCTGTATAACTATTTTGAAATATACATGTACATCAGCACATATTAGGATGTGAATTATAAACAGGATTGAATTGGACATATAATTGTATATGCCAGCGTACAGAATATAATGTTGCAAGTATAACATTTAATTGTTGCTAGGAATTGAGTTTTGTACTCTATTAGTAATAAACATCAATTATTGCTAGAGATTGGGATTCTTTTAACTTTAGTATGAAATAGCATTATTGCTAGGAATTGATTTTTTTTTTATTCTATTAGAAACTAATCCGATATAATGACTCCTGAAAATTGTAGAAAGTTTTAGAGTTACATGTACATTGTTGTCATGATATAAACGATATGTATACTATGGAATGGCTTTGAACCTTTTTTTTTCTGTAAATAAATTAACTCATAAACAAAGCAAAAAAAAAAAAAAGAAAGACAAATAAAAAATATTTGTCCATGTTTATTCTTGAATGCGTATATCTTATTTATCTAAAAAAAAAAAATAGACTTTTGAAAATAATCAGGTTATAACGTTTTTCAGGGCACTCCCTGATATAAGATAATAACGTCATGAAGTACACGCATGCGTGAAAACGTCGCAGTTCATACCCTCATTATTTTTCAAAAATGAAATTATGGTTTGTTTCTTTTTTATTATTCATATTTCACTTTCATTTTTATTAGAATTTAAAAGAGATTCGGTAGATATATCATTTAATTTCTGTAATTTAATACATACAATTCATAGCTGCAGAGGATTCATGAGAAATGCCCCTCCTTACAATTTGTTAGGATACCATGAAAACTGAAAATGTAAATATTTTTTTATATATTAGCAGAAATCCAAGTTAAATGGGGATGGGGGATGTCTTCATATTACTTTTTTAAATTTTTTTCTGAAAAACCTTAAAATATAAATATGAGATTCTTAGACTTTTGGACGATAAATCATCTCTCATTTATAGGGAAAAAAATTAAGCGACACGCCTCTTTCACATAATATAGATTACGACATCAAAATCGTTTTTACTTTTCATATCAAATAGTTACATCTTATACATGTATGTCCATGTATGTATAAACTTTGCTTATCTCTGAGTGATCATGACGTTTGTATATCGACCCTGTAAAAACAAATAAATAAAATCAACTAATGAAATCTATACATGTTTGTTGCCAATGATGTTTGAGAGATTTGATTGGCTGCCTAATTTTTTGCGGGATTCTCCCATGATATGGGTCTTACGTACTTTATCATTTGTTTATGATCTCCGACATTTTTTTTTTAATTTTCATTTCACTTTTTAGGGGTAGTGTATCCATATTTTTTACACGTTTTGCTTAAGAACCCCATTCCATTGTCAGACTTAGAATGGAATGTCCTGCCCTTTAGGACACAAAACTGATAACGAAATTTGAAATTTAACTTTAATTCAACATTGGTAAGGTACACGTAGCTAAGCGTTCTTTTCTCGTATCTCGGACCCATTTTGAATTTCTTCAATAAATTTGTAACCAAGTTTGCTTTTTTTAAATTCTTAATGGCCTGTGTATTATAATACGATTGGCAATTAGTATCGTATAACCACGCGCTATTTCTAGCTTACCTTATCAAAGGTTTCATCGATTATGATAAGGAAGATTTTTAAACTAGATTTCTATCGTATTAATGACATAAAATCATTGAGATAATCACAGCAATGTGGGCGTGTCTTGTGACGTAGCATTTGGTAATTGACATGCATATTTTATGTGAATAAATCAAAACTTCAAAACTAAATCCGAAAGACAATTACTATTTTTGAGACGCCCCAGCTAAAAGAAAAAAAAAACTGAGGAGGTTTTTGAACCATCCCCCGTGACGAGGGAAGAGAATATAAGTCACGATTGGAGCATTATGCAACAGTGTGTGCACAGAGTGACTCAAGAAACTCAAAACCATGTATACAGCTCTGTTCATTTCGTGTTTCTCTATCATGGAAGTTACCTCATTATCTTTGCATAAGAGGTCTTGCTCTGTGACAATCGATTCAAGTTTTGAAGCGGATCGGGTGAGTAGCTATTTAATTGGTTATATTTTTGTACATTTTTTTTTCTATTTTACGAGTTAAATTGTCTATTATTTTTATACAAACGGTGGGGTACAGGCATTTTCTTTTAATGATAATCACGAAGTAGTTAAAATTGATTCAGTAAGGCACGCACCTATTCTTTTCAGAGTGAAAAAGCAACAACATAAATAAATAAATAAATAAATAAATATATAAATAAATAAATAAT
>CAJDSM010024982.1:1268-31119 GCA_903981925.1 Ostrea lurida | reverse complement strand
TATCTGTAAGGAGTAGTTTATTTGGGTATGGATATCTGTAAGGAGTCTTATGGTAAAGTTCTATGATCTTAAAACATTCTTTGTACTAGCTGCTGTGTACATTTCTTTTATACCATTATACTTTCAATCTCTCATCAGTAACTGTTTTAATGTTGCAGGTCTGTAAGTTATATTTGTTTGAATGATGTAGATTGGTAATGATCTCTCCATGTTTTACAGATTATTAGGGACGCGAGTGCACGGAGGGAAATCCGTCAGTTATTAGTCTACTGTACCAACAAATCCAGGGGCTGTCCGAAGACTGTCAAGTGGAAAGACCTAGAGGTTTGAAACTCAACATAACTTTCACCGCTTAATCTTTTGTTCCATAGGCATCTGCAAAATCATTTATGAATTCACAGTTAATGTTATGGATAATTGTTAACATGGTAACTGTGTTTGTCAAGATGTGCAATTGACACGGACCAATTTTGTTCCTAAGAATTTTTTTATTAATATGTTGCTTATATTTCAATTAACTCTTTATTTTTAAGTGCCAAAGACCATACAATTTTACAAGTCATTATAAATGTTGAGATCTTTGATGAAGATAATGATAGATGATTTATCATATATACATTGCATAAAGATAATTTTCATGAATAATCATAATTTTGAGGATAATTGGATGGTATGGAGATAATTATAGGAGTTGAAAATAATGATGTGAATGGAAAATGATATCATTAGGAATTTGGAACATGATGAAAGAAATGAAAATAATTTCAAAGATGGAAGATAATTATAAATGACAAAATTGATGATGCTTAATTTTGAATGTTCGTATTTACTGTTACAGCACTAGTAATCTTTTTGTTTATAATTTCAATTTCATGTTTCAGAAGCACATGATGGAGTGTTTGTATGAGCCCATTCTCTGTCCATATAAAGATTTAGGGTGCCAGGAAATCGTCCCCAGAGGCAGTCTCTCTGACCATCAGCAGGCCTGTGTGTATGTCCCTACCCCCTGTCAGTTCTGCGGACAGACCCTTCCCAAATTATCAACAACGGTATGTTATTCCGGATAAATCATCAAGCTCGAATGAATTAGGTAATCTAGCTTACTTTCAAATGTCGCTGGTTGATTTGTGTATTTAAATGACTGATGTTAGCTTTGTAATCTAATCGTAGGAACATGAAAAAGAAATCTGTCAGAAAATTCCAGTTAGCTGTCAGTACGGCTGTGGTGTTGAGCCATTTCCCAGAGAAGAGGTATACAGATCCATAATAATGCGTACTAGTCAGTCAAGACACATTGTTATTGCCAATCCAAAAATGTAATTCTTAATGAAACCTAAGGTCTTATTTTGTTTACAGTGTATTTTGCAGTCTGACCCAGTTAATGTGTGATTTTTTATGCTTTCTGAATCAATGATTCTGGGGCATATAGTTTTTGGCCTGCCTGTCTGTTAGTCCACAAGAAAAACTTACATTTTCTATAACTTTTGAATGGTAACTGATAGGGCTTTCATATTTCACATGACATTGTGTATTTCTTATGACAAGCCCTTAATTCCCACTGGCACCAAACTTTTTGACCTCCTGACCCTGATCTTTGACCTACTTTTTGAAAACTTTAACATTGGCTATAACTTTTGAATGGTAAGGGCGATTCTAGTAAAAATTATCTGGTAGGGGTGGAATGCCACTGAATTCATGACTCCCCCCCCACCTATAGAAAAAATTGAAAAATGAACAACCCCCTCCACCCACAGAAAAATGAAGAACCCCCTCCACCCACAGAAAAATGAAGAACCCGCATCCACAGAACAAAAATAAATTGATGTTCTACATGTACCCCTCCGGATAATTTTTACTGAGATAGCCCTATATGATTAGGTTATACTTTTCAAATTTCACATGTGTATTCCTTATGACCGACAATTTTAGAGGTGTACGGAGTGGTGAGATCAAAGTATGGAAGACAAATGATTTTGGCTATCAAATTGGATACATCATATTATGACATGCTTGGTCAGAACATACAAAAAAAAGAGTGTATCAGCCTTTTGCCCTCTAGTGGCTGTCAAAGTAAGGGAGCGGTAACTCTGTCGTATTTTTTTCTTAAAAAATAAATAGTCCATATACTATTTAAATAAATAAGTCAAGAGGCCA
Source organism: Ostrea lurida (assembly GCA_903981925.1). Taxonomy (NCBI): domain Eukaryota; kingdom Metazoa; phylum Mollusca; class Bivalvia; order Ostreida; family Ostreidae; genus Ostrea; species Ostrea lurida. Next base: position 28,965 of record CAJDSM010024982.1, on the reverse strand, counting down.
TTAAAAATTATAAAATATTGATTGTTTATAAGTATGTAAACTTTCTAGTAAATTTAACAACAATAAAAAAAGAATTACAACTGTATTCTATACTTACTCGCAGTCGCCACATATGGTCTTAATTTTTTTCACTGCAAAAATTCCGTAAATTGGTGAAATTAATCAAATTGTAAAAGCACAGACAGAGTAATGGAAACTGAAAAACAACTTATTTTCATAAAATATAATAACATTGCATCAATGTGCCAAATGTTAGAACATAGAGTGAGCCATTTTGAAATACTCAGGCCCGAAAATTCCTCTGACCAGTTTCTAGGAATCCACACACGTACATGTCTCTATGTGGTAAGCGAGATTTGTCGTCAATTTCCATTCAATCAAAGTATATGGTTATGTAATTAAACTGGAGAAATGTCATGTACTATAGTGCGGTATGATAGAGATAAATTTTAACGTGAATTTTATTAGAACAGGAATTTTTTTTTTAATCTTTCATAATGTCCTTACAAGCACCAATATACCGTCCCATTGACTCAGATGCAATATGAGAAATGGCTCGTACACAATATTTTACAACATAATAGAGTAATGGAAATAAAAAAAGCATACACTTTTATAAAATATAAAACAATAAATCAAGTGAACAAATTCTAAGAAAAAAGAGTGGAAGCCATTTTCAAAATAATCAGCCCGAATTTCTCTAACCAGTTTCTCTCAGCAAAATTTTCATGTTTCTAAAATTTGTTCTTCAATCAAGATAACCAAAAAAAAAAAAAAAACCAAAAAGAAAAAATTAAATGAAATGAACATGGTACAATATTTCCACTGAACTATAGCCTTCATGTAACTCAAATTTTCATTTGCTAACAGGAAAATATAGGTTATGTTCAATATCTCCTCGTCATTTGACTCACAATTGAAATTTGGATGAACTGAAAAATTGTTATCACAGCAACAATTGGAACCGTTATCAACTATATTTACAACATACAGACTAATGGAATTTAAAAAAGCATACTATCTTCCATAAAATATAACAAAAATTATTCAATGCAATCCAAAATCTCAGAAAAAGTTGTGGAGCCATTATAAAATATTCAGCTCAAAATCCAATCGAATGTCAGACAAAACCCATGAACCTGTATGACATTTATTTTTTCATATCCAACTCGACCGTCATATGCAATGAAATTGCAAAAAGTACAGAGAATCAAAATCCCCTATTACATGGCCAAGTTAACAACATTGTCAACTTGCTAGACAAAATATCCAAATAGCTTTTAAGACCTGCCGTAGATGCTCACTGCTTTCAACTTCTTTGTTATGGTTGTGGTACATTTTTCTTCCCTCTTCCTAATTTTAACTGTTTTTACTTCTTGCTTTTGATAATTGGAGTCTTGGCAGTATGTGTACTGGTTGTACATGTTTTTCTTGCCTAGGATGAATTGAGACTTGCATAAATGCAACTGGTGAAGTGGTTTTCTCCACTGAATTGTTTGAAATCTGCAGATATGTATCTCTGGCTGAAATACAATAAAATGTTTAAATTAGTGCATTGGTAAACTAGATGAGATGGTCATACGCGTATCTAAGTGTACCAGTCCATCCGAGAGTCATATACTATGTGATACATGATTACCCACGGAGTAAATGGAGGCAGAGAGATAAGCACGAGCTACTAACTTGTTGGATGCCAACACAAATGTCCCCGAACACCTCCCCTATGTTCTTAATGTGACAGAGAAATAAATTGGTCCCAGAAAGATCGGGATTCCTAATACACCCGTCAGAGAATATTAATCACAGAACGGGAAATAATAGTAGATGATTTTAAGATGCACTTTGGCTGCACTTTCCGACATGACGGCCATTTGAAATGGCGGCTCAAAAATGTTTTGTGAGCCTAATAATGAACTCGGGGTCATCAAATTACCGAATAAAAATACAAATTTGGTTGGAACCACAAAACTTATTTTTTTTTTTTCTTTATAACAATATTTGGCCCCAATTCTTGAATCCGCGGTTTGAGAAAGTGGGAGTGCAACACATTTCCTCGTGTACCGCCCATAAGTCCAACAAGTTGAGACTCTGGATCTGTTGATGCAACTACGTCATCACTTCAACCGTGCGGGCACAAGTCAATCAAATTAATATACCAAATATGTCTCTCCCCGACACAGTGTACCTCGGGGCAAGCAGCCCCAATCACTCACCTCTAAATTAAGACTACGTCTCTTATAAATATAGGTCCAAATTTCAAAATCTAGGTCAAAACTGTCATAAGGTATGCCTGGGTAGAGCTGGGTCTAAAGTTTCTTTTTCTAAAGTAGCTCAACTCCCAGGTTCCAACGGTCAGATGTCAAATATTTATAATCATAAAGAAAGGTCTTGCCACCGTAAATACAAAAAGTTATATTGTGCAGCCTTTCAAAATTAATCCCACACAACAGTTGTTCAAGACTCAAAAGGTCAGGTCAGTGCAAGAGAGAGCACACTGAGAGAGTCATCGCTATAGAATCGCTAGGTCGTTTCGTACAAAACGGACGAGCGGCAACGAGGATCCCATGTGGCATGGTTAATGTGTTCAAAGGTTTCCATAATTGGTGCTGGTATTGGTTTTATCATTACTCAGATGACCCTCTAAACCATTCGCAGATGCATATATGAGAGGTTGCCTTACCCTAATTTCATTTGAAGAATGATGTATCTGCTGCCTGTGCCAACATAAATAAACAATATTTGAAGAACAAATATGCCCCCATGGCTGGTACTAGTCCGTCTAATGCACAATTGTATAGAACATAGTTTATCTGCCTTTGACATTTTTAGACTGAAAATGCAAAAACAGTTACTACCTATTGTTACCATGAAAACCACTGTTAATGAGATATTATCATTATGCCAGCTAAGATGCGCTCTCAACAAATTTTGCTACCGACTTATTATAGGATGTATATAAACAAATATAAAAATAGCTTTTAAAAGGGCAGAAAGACTATTGTTGAATTGGGTTGCATGCATACACTGAAGAGGGAGACCCACAACTTTCTGGTCAGACTCATAATCCTCGGGACAAGACAAAGTTCCACAATTTTCCAAGGCTCGTCCATTCCCAAAGCCTCGCATGTAGTTGGTACATAATCCTCATTGGTCCACACCACCTTCAAAATCGGAAGTACCACGACCCTTCCTCGGCCTTCCTCTATGGATTAATATTTAAATGTTATTCTGTGTAATAATTTGTCAAAAGAAAAAATGCATGCAATTAGCTGCAAGATTGTGTTAATTTACGATACTGATATCCATAAACTGGTCATGCTTTTTCATACCTGTATGTACGATGTACAATAACCAGTAATGACTTTTCCAAATTAAAAAAGCTTAACACTGCATGCCAGTGGTCATATGGTTGTACCCATCGCAGTATTGACTTGTTTTGTTTAAGTATTCTAACAATTAGCATTTAGTATTAGTAAATTAAATTCATCAGTCTAAAGACACAATTTCCTTTCTTCCTATCTGGGACTGACATACAAGTGTATGAGATGACACCTGAAGTGCCTCCCCATCTGAAAAGGGGGGGGGGGGGGGCACCAAGAATAGCTCAACAGAAGAAAATTTTGTCCCCTCTATTAATTATTCAACTTGTGTTTATCAACTTGCACTACTTAATTTCACTAAATTAAAGATCTTTCAAAACTGCTCCTACAGTAATTGACATGAGCAGTTTTCTTCTGTGCCATGTTCAATTAAATGTACTTTCTGGTTTCACAACGTTCGGGGAATTACGTGGGAAATACTCTAAGCAAAGAAGTCGAAAAGAAAAACATATATCATGGAGCATCGCTCAAAAGCAAACATGGAGTGCGTTGATAGTAGATGTTTTCCGCGTTGTTGCGATATAGAATCTAACAACGATAATGGCTATTCATGGCTACATACATTTTGTAAACACATTGTCGGGGATCGTACCTTTACTAGAGCGATTGTTAATGTTAATTTGAGTCTCTGACACCGCTTATAATAACCTGCCCAATTATTATCAAACGACTGTGTTCTTAACCCCATCCTTTTGAATAGAATGTGGTCGATATTCATCCTCTGGTCTTGGGCTCCAACTGGAATTTTTCTGTACAAATTTTTCTATTGCCCGGGAGGCAAAATCCGCTCTTCAATCTCTTGCCAGTTTTTCTTGCACGTCCCATTTTTCTGTCCACTTCGGCAACGACCTCCGGCCTGATGTGATATAGGTTTCCGTACAGCCCGTACGGTTAGCCAATGATTTTTCTCACGTCTATAGCTCGGAAATCGGCACGTCCCTAGTACTAAAGAGCTCACCCATACAACCTTAAAGCAATACATAAAGCTGTACTGAGGCAAATAATTTGTAAAATAAAATAATCAATACGCGTGATATATTGTGATTGAGAATATGTATTTCGTTGAATCCGAGTGTGATTGAAGCAGTAATACGCCTCAAACAGCAAGAAATGTCGATGCGAATGAAAATTCACTGGCATCCCGTCACTAATTCTTGTTCGTCAATCATCCGACGCAAGAACCTCGGAGGTCACCAGTTCGGAATGCGCGGAAGAGAAACAACGTGTTACACACGTGTTCAGATTAACAATTGAATTTCCAATTGCAAAGAAAATTATATATCAAAAGTTTATTTGAGTGGCACAGTTTGCGTAACAATTACTTTGTTACACATATAAGTCCTTCTAACGTCATTCCAATAACACGATGCATTATTTCCAAAAATCAAACGATTACTGTACTTACTCGCGTCGTCCCTATCTGTGTCTTGACTTGAACGTCGAACGCTCGGCGACATTGCGTTTGTAGGCTGTGGCGGGTTTATTCAAAAAGCTCTTTCAAGATAATGCTTCAATCATATATTGCAATGTTTATTTTGTGAAAATTTTCACCCCGATCTTATTATTTATATTAGTTATATCGGTAGGTGTTAACTTGTGCATATCCTGTGAGGTTGAAAAATTGTCGTCAGTGTACAAGCTTGTATTGCTTCTAAGCCTTAATTTTATGGCTTTGTGACCTTCCTCACCTTGATCTTTGGACCTATTCTCTGTTTTGGAAAACTTTAACATTGGCGATAACCTTTGAATGGTAAACAATAGACCTTTCATAATTTTCACATGTATTTAATTTAATAGAGCCCCTTTTCATCTGGTCAGTGTGGATTCCGGGGGCATCTGTGTTTCACAAACACTATTTTTTCTTGCAGATGTACAACATCAGGAAAGCTTACCAAAGACCCCAGACTGTGTAAATATGCTTCCGTGGATGTACCTTTCAGGTAGGATGAACTTCATAGGACGACTTGCCTATAGGTTCCGCCAAAGCGAGATATAACTATGTTCTATATGACTGTAACACTGTAATCTCAGGTAAAGTATGCTTTATATAGCCTGTAATTTCGTCAGGTATAAGTTAATATATTCTAGTGGCTCTACCTGTCGAGGTAAGATCATGTATAATATAAACTGTTGACCTGTCAGGTTAAATAGGTCCTATTATGACTGGTCTTACTCTGTTTGGCATAAATATGCTCTATGGGTTTAAAATTATACTTCTAGGTGTTGTGAAACCTGTTGGATATAAATCTTCTATTGAACTGTCAAACCTCTTGGTATAAATTATAGCTTTTCGGGCTGTACCCTATCGGGTATATAATATGCCTTATACAGACTGTACCCTTCGTATAAGATATCTCTATGGGCCTTGTACCTGGTCGGATATTTAAAAGTAAACATGTAAAATCAGATGGTCTTGCTATATTTGCAGGGTCTGGCAGAGGCCATCGATTGAGCATTGAGAGACAAATACAGAGGAACATTTAGAGCAGATTAACCCTCGGCTACTAGGCAAGAGGAAGCCACGAGTATCCGATTAAGCGGGAATATAAGGCGAATGGGAAGATAGGCAAAGGTTATGCTGCAGCCAGCTTTGTCAGTTAGGCCGGAGTTCAGTGAACACACCCACACAGATATGTGTGATAGGAGAGAAAAAGGTGATTCATGTAGTGGTACATCATTATAAGGTGTATTATGGCGTTTTATGAAATTAATGAAACAGGACAAAGCATTGTAGTTTCAAACATCCTCATGGTTTTTCTTACATGAAATTAATTTTTTTATATTATATCATTTTTTATGATTCTCACATGGAATTCCCAGCCATTGAAAATTAGATGAGTTAGATCTATCACGGATTCTTGCTGCACTGATACTTACAACTGGGCAATCCAAGAAAAAATGGCTATATAGCGTTTGTAAAGATATCAAAAGAAAAAACTTTAGAAATTGTATATATACGTTAAACTTTATATACAACATATTATGGCCGTCCTTATTGTAGAGTCGCTACATCGGTTTGCAGTGGTCATAACTATAAAAGGGATAGTATCACTCATTTTGTTGAATTTTTTTTCTCACACTATAAATCATATATATCTTGATCCCTTTCGAATGTAATAAAAAAAGATTATAGTAAATGCCTCATTTTGCAACTTAGAAATATTGTATGTTCGCAAAAGTTACAAATAGGTAATGACGTTATAATAATGAAATTGAATTTTTGTCCAGAAGCCAAAATTTATGTGGATACATAATTTTAAGTTCAAGTGCCTGAAAACGTTTAGATTGGAAATAAATACAGATAATGCATACAATTGTTATTTTTAACAGAAAATCATCTGTATGAGTTCGAAGAAAAATGACTGACACTATCCTTTAAACTCAACAATACAGAGACTTTAATGCTTAATAGACTGAAAGGTCACCGTTAAATGATATATGACTCATTTATCATATGGCCCATGCATTCCGAATAAATGCTATCGAACCTTTTATGCGCTGGGTTAGTATTGGAACAAAGATAAAATTGCTTTTGTGATTGATTTAGTTGATTTATTTGTAGGAGAAATGGAAGATACAGACAAGCTACTAGAGAAAAAGTGGAGAGAAGTCAGAGCAGAAATCGAGGAGATTAAAAAGCTTGCTGATGTACTTTGAAGATATTGACCGGAAAGAAAGGTAGGTCCTGAGAATGGAATCAATTGCATGTATATTCTGGGTATCAATAGTAATGTAGACTCTCTTGTCAGCTTTAGGGTGGAATGCAAGGCGGACACATAGTGGGAATTTATATACAGTAAAATCCTCTATCTCGAAGTCACAAGAGTTTAGTCAATAGTCCCATGTGACCTTGACAACCTTGAAAAATCAATAGGGTGCATCCTCTGTCTTCCCATGGCACACATTGTGGAAGTTTGAATGGATTCTCTTATGATGCTGAATCTCCTATTCTGTTCACAAGAATTTTAAGTCAATAGTCCATAGTGTACTGACCTTGACTGTTGAAATCATGGGGGTTCATGCCTCTCCATGAGCAACATTTGTGGAAGGTTTGGATGATTCTCTGATGAATCCTGAGTCTCTTCTTCCCTCAAGCAAGAATTTTAGTGCGAATAGTCGATAGGACCGTTGGACCTTTGAAAATCAAACTAGGGTTCAGTCCTCTCTCCGATGGGCAACCATTTTGTGCAGGTTTGATGATTCTCTGATGAAGCGAGGACTTCTATCTGTGTTCAAACTAAGCCGGACACACACACCAGCACATCCCGCACGCATCGACTGCTAAATCCCCTCCGAATCGAGCCGCAATTCTGCGTTGCGAAGGGATAAAAAGGGATGCTGACTATTGCATCCAGCTACATAATTGGTACGCATGCACATTATCATTAACACGATCAGTATAACAGTGATTCTATAGGGCCCCTCATTTTGTTTTCGTTGATGAACCATAAATGCACTAACTTGTTAGGTCACATATGGATTTGTGACATCAGAAGGTAAAAGAAATTTTCTATGAAGGAAACTGCTGTATTTCGAAACAAGGTATCAGTTCTATCTGGCTCAAAGAATGGTGAAGATGGTTCAGTCACCATCTTTCCTATCTCCCTATATTATCACTGTTTTTAAATTTAAAAACTAAATATATATAAGAACAATAACAATGTCTATCTTATTATACGGAATACTAGGATTTCTATGAACAGATCGATATGGTGGAGATTGCACTGAACGGATTATTCCACGTGGAAAGATTGTGGAAGAAAGGGTTCAGCCTGAGGAAACAATGTCAACGGTCAGGTCAGTGACGTTGAACATAATCCGGAGAAAGTGTCCGGAGTCTGAGGACCCGTCGTGGGAACAGCAGTGGCAAGTGCAAGAGGACAGAACGGTCTACACCCCCACCAACCCTCAGTGCAGGTCCACGGAAAAGGGGTCAAAACTCTTCCTGTCTTGACTGTCCCTGTCTATCTATTCGCTAATTTTGAACTGTGCAGATATATAAGACTTCAAGTTAGGAATAGTGACAAACCTAAAATGTTAGTTTCAGGGCCATAATTTTGTAACTGAATGAACAATAGAAAACTGAGGATATTTGTCATTCTAGAACAGGCAACATCTAATGTTTGCTATCACGAGCATTGAGGGAATGCCTGATATTTAAAGGTGCCTGTTTAGAGATTCAAACGTAACTTGTAACTAGCTTTTATGGGTCCTCTTGTTAAGGTGTTGGATTGTAGAAATTACTGGTATGCTGTTTGTAAAATGATGTTGCTATCTCGGTACAATACAGACTGAAGTGTGTGTAGTCCTTTTTGCCTCTCGGTAACAATATCTTGTTCCTTCTGTCTCTACAGATCCAACACAAGCAGACACAGCAATAACCAGTCCCACAACTTCAACCTCCAGGAGGCCGGACTGTCGTGCAACCTGGAGCGTGAAACGATTTCAGATTTTAAGAGACCATGAATTAACGAAGGTGTGTATTATGGAAAATAACGATATGTACCGACGACGGAAACAGGAAGCTGTGATCGGGGAAGACGGCCTCTGCTGTCAGCTCACCATTCTTCACTAGTCGCTATGGAACAAAATGTGTCTAGAGTTTATCTTAACGGTGATTGTGGAATGGGAAAAAGGGAGACACATGTTATCTAATATTTTTCGTGGTCATGCAGGGAGTTATATGTCTCCCTGCAATTGGCCATTCCGGCAGAAGTGACGTTCATGATTCTGAGAATCAGAGCGAAGGGCAGAAGACAAGTTGTCAGCATTCCTCAAACCAGACCCAAGACAGCTCGAGTTTATGAAGAAGGCCGTTAGCGGAGAATGAACATTGCCTCGGGTTGTCCGCTGCTTCGTCAGCTCCATATCTATACTAGAGTCCTCGGTAATTTACACGGCGATGATACGCGGGTTCCGTTAAAATCACATGTGGACACTACTGGAAATTCTTGTACCTATTTTGATTGACATGGAAAAAATATCAAAATAACAAATAAAATTCCTAATAAAACAAAGCAAATCAGCTGTTACCAAATATGAACACGTCCAATTTTTAAAAAATACTTTAAACTGAATCTTTTTGCAGAGCAGTTTCTTTTCAAAGCATGCAAAATATTCTCATTCAGCCAAGACGTACTGCTATTTATTACAAATTATTTACATACGCAACAACCTCAAACATGTGCATTTTAAGAGAAAAAGTCAGATTAATTTATAGTGAGCTAAACGACTCTAACAATCTTTAATAATGTTGGAACCAACCATACTTAAAAGAACTGTGAAAAAGCGAGATGCTGCAACTCAAGTTAACTGATTTACTTGCAGCCTCACAAAAATTGTCTTACAAAAATGTTTTGTATTGTTCATGTATACTCAACATACAGACCGTACACTGTGTGTATAATGTCCTACCCAGTATCATACTTTTGCATCTAAATAATCTTTGGATGTGGTATTAAAATAGCTGCATAGTGAGGTGTATGTGGTATATGACATGTAACTAAACACAGAGTTAGAAACCAAATTCGTGGATCATTTTCATTCGTGGGGTCAATGTTTCGTGGGTAACCAAAATTTTGTTGGTTCCGTGGGGCGAACGTCATTTCGTGGTATTGATAAATAATACAGAACGGCATATTAATTTTATACAAAGATTAAAAGGAAATAAACGTGTTCGCTGGGGCGTAAATTCCGTGGGTAATAGGGACCCACGAAATCCACGAACTTGTCCCCGCCGAGCGACCGAAACAAGTGATGATTCAACACTACAATGACCAGTGCATTGTTAAAAAACAGTTTTAGTAATTGCACGGCCATAGTTAATAATTTAACGTACAATACTTTTGAAATGTTAGATTGACTGCGAAGGTTATTGGTAGCCTGATATGAATATCAGTGGCGGATCCTAGGTATGTAACACGGTATTCTTGCGTCCAGTCTAATATGAAGGTCCGAAAACAGTGACAATAACGATTTGGGTTGGAACACCCTCTTTTTTGAAAAATCAAAAACTAAGGAACTTCCCTATGGGACTAATACCCCAGGGGCACACTACATAATGAACACAACAGATTTTCTCAGAACGTAACAGAAGCTGTCAAAATCAATAGGTAATATTAGTCATAATTAGTTTAGGAGAGTTGGGGACAACCATACTAATGCAACATTGGTGAAAAATGGCAGCGAGTCACGGTCCAAATGTTCATATCTGTAGAGCCAGAGCTGACTAAAATTGCCTGACAATATGCACATCTCATATTAATACTAATCACCCATCAAAGTTTCATCAAAATCCTGCAAGTCCATTAATTAGGAGTTGCGGAAACCGCACTGATGCATAATTGGTGAAAAATGCCCAACGTCCAAAACGTTCATGATCTGTACAATCAAATAATCCAATAACTTCCGGACAATATGCACATATCCATTATGTAACTAACACTTCACACAGTTTTCCCCCAAAATCCCAATAAAATTCCCTGGGCAAGCCGTTAGGCAGAGTGCGGACAAATGCACGCGATATATTGTGAAAAATGCCTAGTAAGGTTTCAATACTTCACATCTTTGACAAATGTGTCACAAAATATAACATTCCTGGACAATATGCACAAATACCTCCCATTATGTATTAAACTCCACCAACAAAAAGTTTCATTTACACAATCTGCAAGCCATTGAGAGGATTCACGGACAACAGATTTCCAAGACAGAGCGAAATCTAATATCCCCCCCCCACCTGATCCAAATTCGTTTGGGGGGTCGACAAACTCACATAATATAACATCATACACACACATGAAAGGTTTATAATTGGTCATCAGCCAACCTATTTATGTAATCCTGATTTTACCTCCGTCAATAACTAGTTCAGCATTTGATCAAGCTAATGCTTTCGTGTAATAAGATACAAACACACACTTTCTAAACAAAGACCTCAGAATAAGTTAATGAAATCGTGCTCAACTGGAGCTACAACGGACAAAGTATTTCTGGAATAAGAATATTTCTTGCCAAATTGGAAACCACGCAGACCTAATTGAGCCATGGACCTCATGTTATCTGGGCAAATTGCAACATTGCAATGTGACGCATTGACAAAAACTGACCTCACAATCATACCAATACACCAGCAATGGACACAGATAATTGTCAATGCATTGAACAACCTCACGCCACAATTGACAAAATAGTCAATGTATTCTGCACTCCGCAACCACATCTGCACCACACACTACCACCCAATGTCACACATCGCCATGTGACACGTTGAAATGATCAAAATTCTTACATACTCTACTCCGCCATTGAACACCACCTTGACATTGACAAATATAATGTCCAAATGTCCATGACACGTTCGACAGAAAATACAGACAATTGTTATTGGAGCAATTGACACATTTGATTCATTGACAAAAATCCGCTCAACACTCCATTGAACACACACAACTGACTTGACAAAAATAGTCATATATTACATGCATTAGACACATTGACTATTGACAAATAATATTCAATGCAACCTGAGCACACTTCGACAAAATCAACTCTCTCAACACCGACCATGACCACGATTGAGCATTGAAAATAATGGTCATCGCATGACATCGACATGTTGCACAAAAATAGTACATTGAATGCATTGACACATTGGACATTGTACAAAATATTGTCAAGCATTTGACATTGGCAATTCGACAAAAATAGTCGTTATATTAATGCAATGAATTATACTAAAATAATTGTCAATGCACCCTGACCACATTGACATCGCACATCACACACACAAAAATAGTCTGATGCAATTGCACATTGACAAAAGAATTGTCCAAATGCATGGACAACATTGACATTGACAAAAATAGTCAATAATTAATGCATTGACACATTGACATTTCAAAAAATTGTCGATACATGACACTCGACAATTGTTGGCAAATAGTTCAATATAGGGTGAGAGGAGGATTGACAACATTTACATGCAAAATGCATTCACACAACTAGTCATATATATTTAAGGAATGAATGCTAATTAAAAGCCAGGTGTCGAGCATGGACGACTTTTTGTCAATGTGTCAATTGCATTGACAACCTAATGTCAATGTCATGTTGTCAATGCTTGTCAATGTCAATGTTACAATGGCCATTGACAACTTAATTGTCCAATGTCAAACGGTCAATGCATTGAACAACTTATATCGTCAAAATGTCAAACGTTGTCAATCATTTGACGCACTTAGATGTCAATGTCAAGAGTGTCAATGCCAATTTGACATCTTAAGTGTCAATGTCAACGTGTCAATGCATTGAACACCACTTAATTGTCATGTCAACCAAGTGTCAATGCATGACAACATTAGATTGCAAGTCACACAATTGACAATGAATTTGTCATGTCAATGTGTCAATGCACTTGACGACTTAGATTGTCATTGTCAAGATGTGTCAATGCATTGACAAACTATTTGTCATGTTCAACAGTCATGGCATGTGACGAACTTAGATTGTCCAATGTCAGCGCGTGTCAAATTAGCTTGACGATAGATTGTTCATGTCAACGTGTCAAGTACATTGAACACTGTAGTTTGTCCAAAGTCAACTGTGTCAATGCAATGAACAACTTAATTTGCAAGTTATTTTGTCAAATGTCAAGAATGTTATAGTGCAATGGACAATCTTTAGAATTGAGACGCGAATGCACTACCTTCACAAAAGTATACTTCTCACAATGACTATTGTTTGTCCGTATACTCCAGTTGACCCATGAATTCAATGTAATTTATTTCTCTGTCATTAAGTTGGCAACTTTAGGTTTCCATCCTATAGTCTTACCTCTCCATCTCAATTTGTAAATTTTCTGTACGTCTTGGATCTTGATTGTCAGCAAGTGAATATTGTAATACAATGTTAAAGTGCTTGAGCTAAATACAGACAAGTATTCTTGAAATTAAACAAATATTGGACAGACAGTGTTATGTAGTTTGTCCTAGTTATTTTTATGCCTGCCATGTATATAATATGGCCAGGGCATTTTGTGTTTGTCATATCCGTCTTCTGTCACACCTTGTGTTTAGGACAGCTTCAAAGACATTTTTCAAACAGACACATTGGATAGACTTGAACTTTATGCAATGCTTCTTTGCCATTTATATAGATGTTCGTAATTGTCAGCACAGGAGGATCCAATCATTTTTATTTAAGTTAATAGTGGATCAAAGAGGGGTGGGGGTGTTGAATAACTAACGTACATTAATGGCTTCTTGGATAGACCCGAGACTTTGTACATTTTGCCATTTGTAGATATTATAACATATTGTTGGGACAGGAGGACCCAATTTTTTTCCTCAGGTTATGGTGGATCCGAGATTGAGAGGGATCGAACTTCGAACATTTCTACTCCTATATGGCTTATTGGACAGAGTTGAAACTTAATACAATACTTTATTATACAATTATGGACTGTTTAGCGGGAAGACATCACAAATTATCAGGTCGAAGTAGGGTGGTCACCCTGATTATTTGTGATGTCTCCCTGCTAAACAGTCCATAATAGTTTTATTATCCTGAAGAATCTAAAAAGTATTAAGAAAATTATCTTGAAAACATTTCTTGACTTGCATTTTTTATATAAAACGTCATCAAGTTCTACAAAAACGAGACGGAAAGCTTTCTATTGTGATGTCATAATAGAATGAGGCAAAAACACAACGTCAAACGTAATAAACATTTCGCAACATGTTTCTGCGGCATTATCATCTACAGGGAGACAACACAGTCGTCACCCCGCGCGTGAGGGACACATCACGAATTATCTCCCTTCACGTGACCAGCCCTGGACCAATGAAAGTGACTGTATTATTCTAAAGGATAATGATGCCATTTGTAGATGCGCACATTGTTGGGACAGGAGGATCCAATTATTTTCTACAAGAAATGGAGGATCCAACAGGGGTGGGAGATCTTGGATAGCTTGTGAACACTTCTCCTCCTGTAAAGTCTAATTGGATGGAAACTTTGTACAATGCTTCATTAATTATTTTCCTCAAGTTACGGTGGATCTACGAGGGGTGGGAAGTGTATAAAATTCACTTTATAAAACTCTACATGACTTAATTTATATGCTAATTATTTAAGCAGATTTCTTCAAAAAGCTTGGAAATCATCAAAGCAGGCTTAAAGGTGAAGTCCTTCAAATCGTTTAAGGATTGAATGCAATTTTAAATTTGTTTTATACGATATAAAGCTGGGGCAGTTTACGCATTATAAATCACGAAGCGGTTTATAAAATTGCGTTAACTGTCCCAACTTACTTTATTTTGTATAAAACGAATTAAAATTGCTTTTATTTCTAATAATTAATTTAATAAATTGCCTTGGATATCATTTGATGATTATTTCTACAGAAAATATGGCATTTTATGACGCAGATCAATATTGCCGTAGCAACAAAATGAAACTCAACAGTCAAATGCATTGTGATGTTATGATTAGAACATCATGTAGCGCGACTTTAGGGCAACATTGTTTTATACGGTATATAGAATGTTGCTAAAGGCAACTGAACCAATCAGATTGCATGTTACCGGTACATGTCTTCCAGTCTGTATCCCAGATATAGATAAAGCATCTCCAAGATTTTACGATTTTGACAAAAGATGTCGAAACAAACACGTTTTCTCAAATTTGAGGCAATGCAAAGACATTGTATTGAAACTCATGGCAACATTGGCCATCTTTCAATGTTTAGTTTACCCAGGTGACCTAAAAATCCCATCTGTTCACGCTTCACTGCTCATCAGAAACTGTGATGAATTCTGCCATCATGGGACTGTGGAAGATTGTTCTTTAATGAATTCTGATATAGAATTTATCAGGAAGCTGATGTCTAGAACCTCCAGTTCTAAACCGTTCCCCGTTGTTATTTTGTAATGCCTTGTCCACCTGATTGCATACTGCAAATGTGACTTGTTTCTCACAATTTTGATGTGTAATGGAATTTGCATTGAAGCACATCTAATCTGTTCTATAATTCTTGGGAGGTCAATTTTAACAAGATGTGTTTGTGAAACAACGAATGCCCCCATATTCCACATGCCAGTGGAAGGGGCTTGTCATCAGGATTATGCATGTGAAAAAATGAAAGGTCTATCCTTACCATTCAAAAGTTATGAACAATTTTAAAGTTTTTGAAATGTAGGTCAAAGTGCAAGGTCAAGGTCAAACATTTTGGTACCAGAGATAAAAGGGCTAGTCATAAGGAAACACATGTGAAAATATGAAAGCCCTATCTCATGCCATTCAAAAAGTAATGGTCACTTAAAGTTTTTGAAAAGCAGGTCAAAGTTCAAGATCAAGATGAGGAGGTCAAAAATTTTGACCCACGGAAAGATTTTATCATGAAGAATATACAAGTGAAATATCAAAGCCCTAGTCCTTACCATTCAAAAGTTATAGCTAAGGTTAACATTTTTGAAAAGTAGGTCAAACTTCAAGGCCAGGAGGTTAAAAACTTTGGTACCCATGGAAAAGTCTTGTCATAAGAAACATGCATGTGAAATATCAAAGCCCTAGTACTTACCATTCAAAAGTTATAAACTAAGGTTTAAAGTTTTTGAAAAGGTAGGGCCAAACTTCAAGGTCAAGGTCAGGAGGTCAAAAATTTTTGGTACCCACGGAAAGGTCTTGTCATAAGAAACATGCATGTGAAATATCAAAGCCCTAGTACTTACCATTCAAGTTATAATGAAGGTTAAAGTTTTTGAAAATTAGGTCAAACTTAAAGGTCAAGGTCAGGAGGTCAAAAATTTTGGTACCCACGGAAAGGTCTTGTAATAAGAAACATACATGTGAAATATCAAAGCCCTAGTACTTTACCATTCAAAAGTTATAGCCAAGGTTAAAGTTTCAGACAGAATGACAGTGACAGAATGACAGACAGGACAAAAAACAATAGCCCCCGATCTTCGAATCACGGGGGCATAAAAACAAATGACAACAAAGCCAATTTTGTGACAACAATGAATAGGGCTGGATGTTCCACCTAAATTGTGATCTTTCTGCCCAATTAACATTCATCCTGTGAACATGTACCTTGAAATTCTGCCATGATGTTTTCTATACATGTTGGGATATTTCTCTCTCCGATCAAAATCAGAACAAACACTGAAATCAAATCATAATTTATATATTTTGGCTGACTTTTGTACAGATTTTTTACTGGAGGAGTCCGTCCTGCGTTTTTTGATCTGTGACTGCGCGTCCTCCTGAAGCTGGGTGAAGAACGCCCGGGAGGAGGTGAGTTTCTGTTTGGTCGAGTGCTTGTCCTCCTACAAACAAATTACAGACAGTTAGCTCCCTCTGGTGACCAGTAATTTAATTCACACTAATGTACTGGCGGCAAAATTTTTTCTTAAATCAGGCATCATTTTAGATGTTGTCTAATACACATATATTGTACTATAGATCTACTTAGGTCTATATATCAACTATTTGTTCTTAAATTTAAACAAATTCAGTAAAGTGTAGTTTCAAGACAATAACAATTGTCTATATTATTTTATATCTGAGTCATACTAGGGAAGTTTCTAATGAACCAAGAAATCGATTATGGTGGAGTTGACTAATCGGAGTAATCCATCGTGGAAAAGATTGGGAGAAGGTGTTTCAGCCTGAGATGTACATAGCGGACGGTCAGTGACGTGAACATTATCCGGGAGAATGTCCGAGTCTGAAAGGACCGGTGGGACAGCGGTGGCAAGGCAAGAGACAGAAGGGTCACCACCCCCACTCACCCTCATCCAGGTAACCAACGGAAACGGGGTTCAAAGAAATCTCTTCCGTTTTGAACTGGTTGTCTATCTATCGTAAATTTGGAACTGTGCAAAGATATAATATAGACTTTCAGAAGTAAGGGTAATAGGACAAACCTAAAATTTATTTCAGGGGCCATAAATTTTTGTAATGAAATGAACAATAGAAAAACTGAGGATTATTGTCCATTTTCTTAGAACATGCAACATCTAAATGTTTGCCTATCAGACGACTATTGAGGAATGCTGATATTAAAGGTGCTTTGTAGAATGTCAAACGTACTTGTAAATCATGCTTGTTATGGGTCCCTCTTGTTAAGGTGTTGATTGTAGAATACTGTATGCTGTTTGTAAATGATGTTGGCTATACTCGGTACAATACAACTGAATGTTGTATCCTTTGTTGCTCTCTCGTAACAATACTTGTTCCTCTGTTACAGAATCCACACACAGACACACATAACCAGTCAAAGACAACTCAACTCCAGGAGGCCCGACTGTCTGCACTGGACGTACGTATTTCAGATTTTAGAGACCATGAAATTACGAAGGTGGTGTTATTATGGAAAATAACGAATTACGACGATCGGAAAAGGAAGCTGTATCGGGGAAGAAGCCTCTCCTCTGTAACATGCTCACCCATTCTTTCACTAGTCGGCTATGGATGAGACAAAATGATGCTGCTAGAGTTTATCTTAAGGTGATGGGATGGGAAAGGAACACATTTATCTATATTTTTCGTGGGTCATGCAGGGGGAGTAATGATGTTCTCCCCTGCGATGGCCATTCCGAGCTAGTAAGTTTGTACCGTTCATTGGGTAATTCTGTGATCAAGAGTCGGAACAGAAGAACATTTGTCTAGAATTCTTTCAACCAGAACCCAAACAGCATCTGCAGTTGTTAAGAGGCCGTTAGCGGAGATGAACATTGCCTCGGTTCGTCCGCTGTTCGTCGGAGGTCCATCTGGTGTATACCTAGAGTTCCGGTCTTGTGTAATTACATCATGTGATGTTATATTCGCCTTCTTGTGGTCTTAAAATCAATGTGGACAACTACTGGACTTGTATCCTATTTGATTGGCTATTCGATTAAATATCAAAATAGTCTATATATTAAAAATTCTAAATTACCCATCACAAGGAGGTTTCATATATTCAGCTTACTAAATAAAACAAGCTGTGCCAATTTTTTTAATATATTTGTTACTGAGATGGGTGGTGCAAGAGGCAGTTTCTTTCAAAGCATGCAAATTATGCTATTGCAGCCAAGAGTACGTGCATTATTGTATTAAAATTATTTACATACTGCCAACATAGCCTGAAAACATGATGCATTTTAAAGAGAGAATAGTTAGCATGCATTAATTTAATAGTGAAGCAAACACCTGCTAAACAAGCTTGTCAATAATTGTTTTGAAACCATACCAATTTAATGACACTGTGAAAAGCCGAAGATGCTGTCACTGCAGTTTTTATTCGCTTGTATTTATGACAGCCCACAAAAATTTTGTTTTATCAAATGTTTGTGTAGTTTCCATGTAATCAACAGTACACCGTACATGTTGATGTTATGTCGTACCTCAGTATTCATAGTTTTTGAAGTCTACATAATCTTGTGAATGTGTATTGTACAAGAATAGCTGGCAGTGGTGATTGATATTGTTGGGTATTTATTTTGTTTATCTATTATGACCTAACTATCGATGTTACGATAATCTAAATGTAGTTCTGTTGGAATCATTTTAATGGTTTCTGTTGGCGATGTCATCGTTTCGTTGGGTAAGGGTAGGGATATTGTTTGGGTGTGTTGTTGTTCGTGGACGTTGATTTTGCGGTGTGGTAATTGATAAATAATTGGTACTTTAGCGGTACCTATTTTTTTATTAAAGATTAAAGTAAAAATAAAACGTGTTTCGTTGGTGAATCTACTGTGCGTGCGGGTATAGGGTTTGACCAGCGTAGGATATAACTCAATCTGATACATGTTGGTTTCGCCTTGCCGGCCCCCGTTTTTACACAATGATGATTTCTAACTACTACAGGGGCCTATGCTAATTGTTTTATAAAACATTTAGTGAATGGCAAGTGCGATAGTATAATTTTTCTTTATTGTGTACACTGTACTAATTACTTTTTTGAAATGTGATATTATCTCAAGTGTTATTGGGATATTCTATCTAGGGTTTAGGAACGGATTTTCCAGAGTATGGGGTGAGGCAATTTCCTTTCATTTAAATTTTGTGCGAAGAAAGGTGAATATATAACGGTATTTTTTTTAGGGTGGTCACCCTCTGTTTGATTTGGATATATCATAAAGCTTAGTAACTATGTCGTCCTATGGGGACTAAGGGAGCCCCCGGGCGAGCAGATCGTTACATAATTTTGAGAGTCACGAACATGATTTTTTCAGACCTAAACAGTAACTGTTCTAATCAATGGGTAATATAGTATGAATTTTTTTATTGTGGTAGTGAGAAGTTGGGGACAACATCAACTAATGCATACATTGGTGAAAAATGCTTAATAGTTCCAATTGGTTCATATCTTATACACAAAATTCCTGAAATATGCACATCTCCATTAATGTAAGTCTACACTCCACCAATAGTCATTCATCAAAAATTCCTGTCAAGTTCCAACTTATATTATGTGAGTTGCGGATAATACGCAACTGATGCATATTGGGTGAAAATATGCCATAGTCTCAAACTGTTCATATTCTGTTTACATAAAAATTATCCATGAGGTATAGAGGAATTTGGCGCTGGGACCAGGGAGTGATGCACGGTATTCGAATTATGTGAATCTTAAACACTTCAACAGAGTTTCGAAATCATAAAATCGGGCTGCAAGCCGTTTAGGCAGAGTTCGCGGGACACGCACCGATATATTGGTGAAATATGCCTAGGGAAGTTTCTAAACGTTCACATCTTGGTACATTCTTTATATTTTGTCCAAATTATTATATTTTCCTGTACATATGCTTACATCTCCTCATGTGTTTTGTAATCTAAAACATACTCACAAAGTTTCATTATAATAACTCTGCAAGGTCGCATTTGAGGAGGAGTTGTACGGACCAAACAGAGGTTTCAATGTATTTCAGTACGGGGAATTATTCTATATCCCGCCTCTCCCTTCTCCTTCACTTGGATTGTTGGTGGGTGTTATATATGTCCTGTGATCCACCTGGTTTATTTCAAATTTTTGTAGCACGAGTTGTATATAGGTGTGGTGGTGATATTGTCATTCAATGGGCCACCTCGATTTTTTTATTGTTAATCTCCTCTTTTATCCTTCCATATTTGTTGTATGTCAGATGCTGTGAGTGGCGAGGATTGGCCTGGTAATGGCTGGTGTTATATAAGAGTTTTTTAAAAACCACTTTCTTAGAACTAAGTTCCTCATATGTGCTCAAGTTATGTAGAGGTTCGGCGGCGAAAGTGCGGGAGGTATTGAAGCTGGACAAGTGATTGCGGTTGGGAATAAGAAGATATTTTGCACAAATGGAATCAGGAGAGAGGTTTAATGTAGTTCCCGATTCATGGATTACTGGCGAGGAGTTGAACCAAGGCCTATTGACTGCATTTGACCAAAACTAATTCGATATTATGAAGCATTGACATCATACTTGTCATGTCATTGACAGGAGGTTGGAACATTTGACAAAAATAGGTCAATGTATTAAATGCATTGAACACATTGACAACAATTATTGTCAATGCATTGACACGTTGAACAATTGGGACAAAATATTCAATATATTACATGCATTGACACATTGACATTGACAAAATAATTCTGTCAATGAGGTATGACACGTTGACGAATTTATGGATCGAATGTTTATTGATGGCATTGACCAATTGACAGTGATCAAAGGTAAGGATTGAGGTTCTAATGCATTGACACATTGACATTGGACAAAATAGATTAGTCAATAATGAGGTTGTAAGCATGGAGCTGGGATCAGGTGGACATAGTGACAAAATTAATGTCAAGGTCATTTGACAGGTTGACAAGATGATTAATTGTTCAAGGTGCCATTTTGGACACATTGACATGGTTAGCGAGGGTGAAATAGATTTTTCGTCAAATTGGCACTTGCATCTGATCAGGTCGGTGAACAAGTAGTCATTGAATGACTTTGAACCATTTGATCCATTTGACTATAAGGTATCTTTGTCTAATGCATTGATCTTTCTATTCGGCCATTGACAAGTTAGTCGTTAATTGTATTAAGTCATGTGACAGAGTTTGTTGACAGAAATAAGGTGGGTTAATGCGATTGACACATTTGGACTCACGGATGTTTGAACCAAATAAATAGGGTCTAGTCTGATTCGCATCTGTGACATTGACAAACTGTATTATATTGTGATTATTGCTTTGCGTTTTGTGAAATCTATTTGCATGACTATATAGTCAGTATATTAATGTCTATCCTGACGAGGCCTTTTTTTTTTTTGTTGTATCATTTTTATTACATAGATTAAGTTTGTTAGTTCGATATTAGCATTGAGCGACTGTATCAATTGGTGGCATAAATTAGTCAATTAATTGTGAGGGATTTTGACATTGACATTTGAGGTGAGTCATAATTTATTGCGATGTACTACAACTAGGTCAACTATGGATTTTAAGGAAATGAGCTAATTTAAAAGGCCCAAGGTGGTCGATGCGATTGGATCGACGGTAGTTTTTGCAATTGTTGTCTATTTGCTTTGTTACAACTTGTAGATTTGTTGTCGATTGTCAAGTGTTGGTCAATGCTATGTCATTATGTCTACATGTGTTCTGAATGGGGCATTGAACAACTTAATTTGTCTAAAGTGTCAACGGGGTTGAGTCAATGCAGTGTGTACAACTTATATTTGTTGGCGAATGTTCGACGTGTTCGAGATGCAGTTGAGGCGACTTAGATTTGTTGCACATGTCGAAAGTGTCAATGCATTGACGGACTGTAATGGTTTTTTGTTCTAAGTGTCAAGCCGGTGTAATGCATTGAATCAACTGTTAATTGTCAGTGTCCGGAGACGTGTCAATGCTATTGACAACTAGATTGTCAAGTGTCAGCTATTCTTTTCGACTGCAACTTTAGTATGGGTTGTTGATGGCGGAGGAGGCTGTCAATTTGGCATTTGAGCGCATCTTATTGATTTGGTCAATGTCAACGAGTGTCAATGGGGATATGCTGATAGAGGGGCGTCTAATTTGTCTAATTTGTTCACATGTCGGAGTGCATTGAAACTTGGGGTTTGTCAATGGCAGTTGGTTGAATGGCCATTACGACTTAGATTGTTCAATGTCCAACGTGTCAAGTAACATTGACGTATCTTGAAGTTGGTTGTCAAGGTATGTTCGATATGCTGGTGTTCAATGTTAGCCTTGACACTTATTTGTTCATTATTTTGGCAATGTTCTATTGAATTGTATAGTGCATTGAATCAATTGCGTTTAAGAATTGAACCGAATCACTACCTTCACAAAATAGCTTTTCCACTAATGGTATCTATTTGTTGTCTCGGTATACCCTAGTTTTTTGACCCGATGTATTCAAATGTAATTTATATCGGTTTCTTCTGTCTATTTTTGAAGTTGGCAAGCTTTGAGGTTTCATCGCTATAGTTTGGGTTTCCTTGTATCCTGCGGTGCATGGGCTTCATTTGTAGAATTTTCTTGGTGGTTTTTGTACGTCCTTGGATCTTGATTGTCTAGCAATGTTGATATATTGTTTGTATATGTAAGGTCTAGATTGTGGTTATATATGTTGCTTTGATGTCTACATAACGAACATGTATTCTTGATTGAGATGGTAACAAATTATTTAATTTTGGACAGACAGTGTTATGGGTTATGGGTGTTATTTCCAGTTTATTGTTTTATGCCCTGCCATGTATATTATAGATGGGCCAGGCGGCTTAAATGTTTTGTGGGTGATCATAATCCCGTCGTTTTCTCTGTGGTCACACTCTCTGGGTGTTTAGAGACATCTTCAATGGACTATTTTGTCAAGGACAGAGGACATTTGGATAGACTTGGCTATTAGCAATTCTCTTTTGTCCATTTATATAGAGGATTTGTTCGGTAATTGCTTCAGGCGGCTAGAGGATTTCCAATTCTTCGTTTATTTTTATAGTTAATTTTAGTGTGTTAAGTATGGTGGTGTGGGTGGTAATATACTGAGACGTGATCCATAAATGCTTCTTGGATGAGGAGCCCGAGACATTGTCGGTGGGTAGCAGGTTTGCCATGGTTGTTAGATATTGTATGCAACATATTTTGTGTTTGGGGAGGCAGGAGGACCCATATGTTTGTTTTTCCTGCAGGGTTATTGGTGTTTTTTTTATTTTGGTATTTTGTTTTTTTTTTTTTTTTTTTGTTGTGCGTTTGGTTTTGGTAGTTGGTGATTTTGTTTTTGTTTTGTGGGTCAGTTGGGGGTTTTGTGGTGTGTGTGTGGTGTGTGTTTGCTTTTTTTTTTTGTTGGGTTGCTGATTGTGGTATTGTTTTGTTTTTTTTTTTTTTTTTTTTTAGTGGGGGTGTTTTGATTTTGGTGTTTGTGTTTTTCTGTTTGGTTGGGTGTGGTGGTTATTGAGGCTTGATGATGCCGATGATTGTAGAGGCGTCGTAGTTTATCGTGTTCGGAGCGAGTTCTAACTCTCTTTATTGAGGTTTGTGCCTTATTGGACTATGAAGTTTGTAATATATATGTACATATACTTGTGGGTTTAATAGTTCTTATTTATGGATCTGGTTTAAGGGCGGTGAATGCACAGTCTCAAATTATCAGGTCGAAAGTAGGGTTGATCACCCTGATTATTTGTGATGTCTCCTGCAAGGACGGTCCGAGTGAATAGGATTTTATAGTCCTGAAGGACTTTGAAAAAGTGTTTAGAATTTTATTTATTGGCTTTTGAATTGAACATGTCTTGACTTGCTATTTTTATTATTAACGTCTATCAATGTTTGTTCGTACAAAATCGAGACGGAAAGCTTTTTCGTATTGTTGATGTCATGGAAGATAGAGTATGGCAATCCACAACGTCTATAAGGTCGTAATAGGACATTTGGTTCGTAACTATCTGTTTGGTTCTGCTGGCATTTATCAGTGCGGGTATTCGAGGGAGCAACACAGTTGCGTTCACCTATGGCCTAGGCTTGCTGTGAGGGACGAGCTTAGAGTTCTACGAAATGTGAGCTTCCCTGTGGCACTGTGGGGGAGAGGCCCTGACGGCAATGATAAGTGTTATCTTGGGTATTCGGTGAATTGCCCTGAGAGGAGAGAGGTGAGTGAACATGAGCACATTTGTGTGGAGAGCGCACATGTGTGTGGGATGACAGGAGTGGATTCTCATTATTTTTCTATCAAGTGGAGTGGTATGTGATTCTCAGCAGGGTGTGTGTTTGAGTCTTGTGTTTGATAGCTTAGTGGACCTATCTCTCCTGTAAGGTCTAATTGGCTTGGGGAGAACTTTGTATCATGCTTTGTTGACATTTTGAATTTTGAGTTTTCGCTCAAGTGGAGCGGTGGGATTTAACGAGGGGTGGAAGTGGTATATAAATTCTTACTTTAATAGAGAGATCTACCTGACTTGGAAGGTTTATATGCTATTAGGTTTAAGCAGTTCTGGCATAAAGCTTGGTATAAGTGCATGCGGATAAGCAGGCTTAAAGGTAAGTTCCTTCAAATCGTTTGAATGATTGAATGCGGAATTGTAAATTTGTTTTTTGGTACCATTCTTTATAGCTGGGCGTCGCATTATAATGCTTCATAGGCGGTTGTTAGTAAAAACGTGTGCGCTTTAACTGTCCCAACTTAGTTTATATTTGTGAAGTGAAACGATTAATGTAATATTGTGCTTTTATTTCTGAGATTAATTGTAGTTTAACTGATGAGTTGCCTTGGTATCATTTTGATGAATTATGGCTCTACACCAAGAAAATATGGTAATTTTAATGAGCAGTCATTATTCTGCCGTGACGTAAACTGAGAGACTCAACGAGTCAAGGCGCCATTGTGATGTTTTAGTGGATTAGAACACTACATGTAGGGCGCGACTTATTTAGTGCAACATTGTTTTATACGGTATGGAGTAGAATTGTTGCTATAGGCACTGGCCAGTCAAGTATTGTCTATGTATTACCGGGTTGGGCTGCGGGTATCATGGTTTCCAATGTCTTGTTATCCTAGGAGAGGGGAGAAGGAGTTCTCCAGAGAATTTTAAGCGAGTTCTTGACAAATTGGGAGTGGTGAAATCGATAACACGTTTTTTGGTCTCTAAGGTTTTTGTAGGCTTATATGGCAGTGAATGTACATTGTATTGAGAGAGCGTCTGGCTAACAGTTGTCTATGGCTTGTCAATGTTTAGGGAGTTTATTCCAGCTGGTATCTTGAGAAAATCCCATCTGTTGCACGTTGTCTTCACTGCTATCAGAAACTTGCGAGGAATGTCTGCGCAATCAACTGGGACTGTGGGAAGATTGTCTCTCTTTTGGTAATGATATGTGCTGATCATAGAATGGGAATTTAGTGCATGCTTGATTGATCTAGAACCTGCGCAGTTCTAAACCGTTCCCGCGGTGGTTGATTTTTGTAATTGTTCCATTGTCACATGTATAGCTACGATGCAATGTGGTGACTTGTTTCGTCTACTATTGGTTCTGATGCTTGTATGGATGCGAATTTGTGGCATTAGAAAGGCACTAGTCTGTGGTTCTGTTTCGTGAGTCATGTATTGTCTTGGGAAGCGGCCGGTCGAATTCTATAGATTCAGATGTGTGTTTGTGATAACACTGAATGCCGCGCCTATATAGAATTCGGCCCATTGGCCAGGGGAGTAGGGCTTCGTGGTCAGTTCAGGTGATGTATGCTAATTGGGATATTTATTGAAGGTTGATCTCATCCGCTTATCTCATGTCAAAATGTTTTAATGGTATACTATTTTTACACAGTTTTTGAAATGTAGTAAAAGTGCAAGGTCAAGGTCAAACATTTTTGGTACCAAGATAAAAAGGGCTAGTCATAAGGAAATACACATGTGAAATATGAAAGCCCATCTCATGCCATTCAAAAGGTAATGTCACTTAAAGTTTTTGAAAAAGCAAGGTCAAAGTTCAAGATCAAGATGAATGGAGGTCAAAAATTTTGGTACCCACCGGAAAGATTTTATCATGAAGAATATACAAGTGAAATATCAAAGCCCTAAGTCCTTCCATTCAAAAGTTATATGCTAAGGTTTAACATTTTGAAAGTAGGTCAAACTTCAAGGCCAGGAGGTTAAAAACTTTGGTACCCATGGAGAAAGTCTTGTCATAAAGAAACATGTCATGTGAAAATATCAAAGCCTAGTAACTTACCATTCAAAAGTTATAACTAAAGGTTTAAAGTTTTTGAAAAAGCTAGGCCAAACTTCAAAGGTCAAGGTCAGGAGGTCAAAAATTTTTGGTACCCACGAAGGTCTTGTCATAAGAAACATGCAGTGAAATACCAAAGCCCTAGTTACTTACCAATTCAAGTTATAATGAAGGTTAAAGTTTTTGAAAAATTTAGGTCAAACTTAAAGGTCAAGGGTCAGGAGGTCAAAAATTTTGGTACCCACGGAAGTCCTTGTAATAAGAAACATACATGTGAAATATCAAAGCCCTAGTACTTTACCATTCAAAAGTTATAAGCCAAGGTTAAATTTCAGACAGAATACAGTGACAGAATGACAAGACAGGACAAAAACAATATGCCCCCCGATCTTCGATCACGGGGGCATAAAACAAAATGACAAACAAAGCCATTTTGTGACACAATGAATAGGGCTGGATGTTCCACCTAAAATTGTGATCTTTCTGCCCCAAGTTACATTCTCCTGTGAACATGTACCTTGAAATTCTGGCATGATGGGTGTTTGTCTATACATGTTTGGGGATATTTCTCTCTCCGATCAAAATGAGAACAACAACTGAAATCAAAATCATAATTTATATATTTTGGTGACTTTTGTAGCATGATTTTTTACTGGAGGAGTCCGTCCTGCGTTTTTTGATCTGTGATCTGCGCGTCCTCCTGAAAGCTGGGGTGAAGAACGCCCGGGAGGAGGTGAAGTTTTCTGTTTGGTGAGTGCTTGTCCTTCCTTAACAAACAAATTAAAGACAGTTAGCTCCCTCTGGTGACCGTAATTTAATTCACACTAATGTACTGGCAGCAAAATTTTTCTTAAATCAGGCATCAATTTTAAGATGTTGTCTAATACACATATATTGGTACTATAGATCTACTTACTGTGAAGTCCATCATGTTCGTGGGGGACCAATTTTCGTGGATTTGTGGGTCCACCCTTACCCATAATTACATCCCATGAACATGATTTAATTTCCCTTTTAATTCTTTATAAATATTATGCGGTTCTCAATTACTCGCGAAATCACGTCTCCCTCAAACCCAGCAAAATATTGGTTTACCCACGAACCTCTGGCCCCACGAATTAAAATTATTCCACAGTAACTTTGATGTTGGACT
>CAJDSM010024977.1:60-15248 GCA_903981925.1 Ostrea lurida | reverse complement strand
GTATCATTAATTTTAAAACTGTAAAATACAATAGGGTATAAAAATAGAAGGTATATGGGATGAAATAGAAACTGTAAAATCATGAATATTTAGAACTTTTTGATTAATCAATCCTTCCGCCACAAAATATAGTCCCTACCAAACCCTTTCAAATTCTGAATTGACACAAAAAAATTTCAACTGGACAGTTGTAAGTGTGTACTGTTTGCACCAATGGGGTCAGTATTGAACCAGTAAATACTTAGTGATAGCGTTCTGTGCAGTTGTTCTCAAAAGCTCAGGCTACAACATTCTTAAGCANTGTTTTCGAGCTACAGTTTTTGCACTTAAAACTTACGCAAGATTTATTCATTTAATCAATTCGTCTGTTGGTGTAAACAAAACATTAGGAATACAAATCAATCTTTACATGAAATAGATATGCATAATAATGTATTCGTACAATAAANCAACGTTACAATCCCATCAGTTTGAAAACAAATCTTAGAGTTTAAATTGCCTATTCTTTCGTATATTCCTTCATTCATGTGTACGTCTGGTCGATCTTGTGTGTAAGATTTCAGTCACATCGCCACTCTTATTGACCCTGGTTTCCATTGGTTGTCAGGGTTATAGGTGGAAGGTCAAATTGAAGGGGAAATCTGATTTTTGAAAAAGTCCTTTCTTTTTTTTAAGTACAAACTGATTAAAATCTAGATTTTAATCAGACTTGTATAAATATCTTCTAAGTTACAAATGAAACAATTCCGAAATTTCTTGCGGACAAAATGTAGTTCTTTGTAAAGAACCAGTTAAAACGGGAGCCTTTCTTTAGCGTGATTAACGTTTTCCCCCAAATTTTGGTTCGGCGTTTTGTACTGTTAATGATCAATTCTACTGTGTAATGTATCTGAAAAGTTTATTTAAAAAAATCAAGGCNTTTCTTTAGCGTGATTAACGTTTTCCCCCAACTTTTGGTTCGGCATTTTGTACTGTTAATGATCAATTCTACTGTCTAATGTATTTGAAAAGTTTATTTTAAAAAATCAAGGTTATGCATTATGACAGAGGCTTATTGTAGAGAGTATATATTAGTTTTGTAAAGAAAGGCTGAGGTATGTTATTTTTTACAAAGGTTTTAAAATGTATGGTTAGCGGTCTAAGTTTATTATATATCAAGTATTCTTTAGGTAGCATGTGCCATTTGTGACTGTGTAAACTTGAGATGCCTTTTTAAAAATAGCATAATAACATTTCGATGGTTATTATATAGTCTTTGTTTACACAACACAGAATGATGGCTAAACTTTTGCTTTTGCTCTTATCTGGAATCAGAAGGTTCAAATTTTGGTTGTCATTTTCAAATGAGTTATATTTTTTATGTTTAACATCATAAAATAAAAAAAAAATACAAAAATGTGAATCAGTCCCTTTAAAAACATAGGCAAATGATATAGTTTGGGTTTGAATTTACTATTAAAGAATACTCTTGAATAGATATAGTTGCCTGTTTTGAAATGATTTATTTTTGATGATATGTTACTATGGCGACAACAATAATGTGAAAGGCATAAAGTGACAAAGTGCAGATACCGAACAGTAACCTTTCGCATATCCCATAAAGAGGACAGAATAAAGAGCAGGGTAAACACGGATCACGTGACTCGGAACAGTAAGAATACCCTATTAACCGGTCACACCCACAGTGACCCTTATATCTTGATTAAGTAAACGCAGCAAGCCGTAGTCAAAATTAAGGTATTCAATAACAACGTATACCGATCATATTTCATATCTTAGTAAATGGAAGGTGGGATTTTTGTAATCATGGCATCATTCTAATGGGTTCATCAAATAAAGATAATCCACCATAGGAATGTTCTCACTGTTGGTTACTTCTTGATTTATTTAATTTGACCTAGAATTTTACAATGAAGTTTATGGAAAGAGCATCTTTCATCAAATTATTTTTAAAGAAATATCTCTTGGTAAAAAGTCATATACACTTTCTCTTTATGGAAACATGAAATAAATTAGAAAATTAGATTTTTCAGAAAATTTCAAGTGCAAAAATGATCGGCTTCTAACCGTTTACCGGTCATGTGAATTTGATTTAAATTCAAAATTGTTCATATACATGTATACGCAAAGAACGGCCTACCAATAAGTATTGATCATACATAGAACATGCTTTCACATTTTGTTCCTACTATATGGAGCCCGAGGACACTATACAAAATTCATCTCAGTCACGCAGTCTCTGTGTTTTTCTCAATTCGTATTATTTCAGCAATATTTATAGGTATTGATATGAAACTTTCTGTATAAATTTATCATTGTCATTGAGACATTTTACATGGCTCAAAATTTATAGTTGTCTTTATTAAATTCTAAGATATATTGCGATGAAGTTTGCTATTTAATGATTGACCCAGTTTTATAACCTTGTAGCAATTTGCGGAAAATTCGTTTTCTGTACTTTTTTAAACCCATTTTTGACCTGTCCGTTTGACTATCTCTCAATCCGTCTGTCTGTCTTTGACAAAAACTATAACCATGGTCATATCATTTATACCACAAAAGAGTTAGACCTTTAATAGTTGGTATGTGTATTTCTTGTGGCAAGACCGTGCGCCTTTGGTAATAAAATCATTGACCTAGTAAACTTTACATTGACCTTTGACCTACTTTTCAAAATTTCTAATGTAAGCCACATCTTTTAAACCGTAAGGCACTACTTTCATATTTAGCATGTGCATTTCTCGTGAGAAGACCTTTCCATTGGTATTTGTTGACCTTGTGACCTTGACCAATGACCTCTAGATAAAAGATGAACTTAATTAAAATTACCTCATATTGTCAGTATTGCTACAAAAGTTTCAACTAGATACTTGATTGTCTTGCAGTTCCACTTTGTGTATTCCGGAGGCATCTGACCAGTGTTTCACAAACACATCTTGTTTCATAAAGGTTTGGGATAATGACAGAGTTACTGTTGGGCCCAAATACAACTCAAAATATTCTTTCTATGACATGCGTAGTCGTAGCTGGGGTTTGTCAGCCTATGTAAGCATCGTGAGATCATGCAGCCTACAAGTTACCGGTAATGAATGCGTTTTGATTCATCTTAAAGACAACAGTGCAAATTTGAGAATAATCTGAATGAATGAATGATATATGCCCTATAGGTCTATTCTAAACTTTATACTCAGGAAGTTTATTCACATATGTGATTTGCTCAGAGAGTGATGTTCGATTAGAAAACTGTATTGGAACAATATACACATGTTGGCCCTTATGGACCGTTCTTTCTAGAATAACGAAGTGCCTTGTATGACAGGTAGCTGTGATTTAGCCACCTATTCAACCCGGCGCCCATTAATGGTACAAAGAACAGAACACTGATAAAGTACCCCAGAACGAGTGCGTCACATCATACTGCCGTCGATAGGCCTCTTATCCCTCCGCGCTACAACTCACGATACCGAGTCACCAATAATTAAATGTCGACAAGCACTCCGCCATCATAGTTCCACCGCGTACATCCGATAATTCCATTGTCCGGTGCTTCTATCAATTTCGGATCTGTAATTATCTCAGATAATGTGTATTGATAATATAGTTCACCTTGTAGAGATAGCGGCCGTGACTAGCAGCTGTGGTAGAGGGCGACAGTAAGTAAAATGTAAAGGATTCCCCATCAGTATAGAACTGAACCTTTACTCTACAATCAATGCTGATCTGGAATAAACACACACTAATTATATATAACGACCGAGCCTTCAGCGGCTGCATGATACGGTCCAAATTGAATTTCACCCTGTCATGATGTAATTGATCAAGCTCTGTTTTACTTGATGAATGGGGAGATGTCTGGATTACAGTACAGCCGTGGAAACTCGGAAATCCTTAGCAGGGTAATATAAGAAATCCTCAGCAGGATAGGAAGGTAATAGAATATAAAAATTCGGAAATCCTCAGCAGGATAGGAGTGTTAGAATATAAAAACTCGGAAATCCTTAGCAGGGTACTACAGCATCAAAAGTCGGGAATCTTCTGCAGTATAGCAGGGTAAAATATAATATTTTTAAAAAACCTCGGAAATCCTTAGCAGGATAGGATGGTAACATAATATACACCTATGAAATAATCCTCATCGACGCTGATAAATCGGAATATTCGATGGGTTTTTTAGAATACTTTTTACATCCAAAAACGAGAGCCATGAACAACGTCACTTCCGGTATCCCAAGTAGACAGATAACTCATCACTTTGAAAGTCGAATTTCATATTTTAATAACGATGAATTGTTTATTTTTTTTTTAAATATTGTGATATGTTTTTATCAAATATAGATTTGCTAACGCGAAAAATTTTATTCGATGAATGTAAAAGAAAGTATATGACTACCGGAAGTGACGTTGTTCATGTATGTGATACAAAGAGAAATATACGATAAAAATGGAAACCATACAACTGAAATGGAATATATCCGGGAATATATCGAATATTGCAAGGTTTGACACATCGTAAGCATTGTGACATCAGGTTTTACTGAGTTAATTTTAGATATCCAATTCCATATACAAAATTGAACAGATAAGGAATTGTGGAAACAACAGAGGTAGTCTGGTACCCTGACCCGCTAATTTAGGGTACCAGACTACAACAGAGGTGGGATCGGGTGTTTAGGAGCATTAAGCATCCCCTGTTGATCGGTCACATCCGAAGTGAGTCATATAAAATATCCTGATCAGGTACTCGAGGTAATCCGAAGTTCAAATCAGTATGCAGATAACGACCTAAGAATTGAAATGAAACACGTCAGACAGTATTCGACCAAATGACTGGGTGTTTGCGCATTATCATTATAATGACCACATAATTTGCGAAATGCTGACTATAAAATTAACACTAACTTATTTTTCAGTAGGCTGATCGATTAAACATGTATTCGCAAGACATGATTGAGTGTTTATACGTTGCATGTATGTTCAATAAATCAAATCTGTAATATTAGTATACAAATAGACGAAGGTAACATCGTGTTAAACGTAATCATAATAAAAAAAAAACCCATATACAAAATCGAGTGTAGGGCAACACGGACCTCAGACAAAACCGAAGGTAGGATCAGGTGCCATGGAGGAGTAAGCATCCTCTGCTGACCGGTCACACCCGCCGTGAGCCCTAAGTCGAAATAAAGTAAACGGGATTACCCGTAGTCAAATCTAGTAGGAAAATGACAGTCTAACAAAAGGTATGAAACAAATCAGTCAACATATGACTTAGTGATATCTTTATTTCGAGATACTGAGGTATATCGAAATATGTTTAAAAACTGGAAATTGATTTTGAAGAATTTTGTCTTTTGAAAGAGAACTTGGACTATAAAATGAATTAATGAATATGGAATTAAAGCAAAGTTTGATTAAAATACAGTTGTAATAATGAGTATTGTAAATAAAGACGATGTCATTACAAGCCTTAAATTCAGCTGCGACCAGTCCATATCCCTTATGTACCTGATTCTTTCACCATCTCTGATTTACTAATCACAGGAGAATTGTTTTTTTTTTTTTTTTTTGGTCTTAACGTGTCTAACACGATAATTTATGCATTTTATTCCTTCTGACAGAGTGTCAAGTTCTTTCTTATTTAGTACATGTACCTCGTCTGGCATAATCTTTGTCAGAATTCGTAACAGAGATGACGTTCTGACAAAAATACAAGATCTGGTCCCAAGACCATAAACTGAGAATAGACTTAAGTCAAAATTTTGATTACTAAAACCATTACAGGATTTCAAAAAGAAATCAAATGCAAACATACATGGATATTAAAAATATCATTTGTTTATGAAAATTAATTCTCAAGTTAGCTGGAATTGAAATTTAGACTTAAGTCTATTCTCAGTTTATGGTCTTGGGGCCAGGGCTGGACTGTCTGAATTTTGGACCTTTTTTAAGTTTCAACTAAATCGACACCATTAGTAACGACATATACAGCTGGACTCTAGTTAAGAGAAAAACTAAGAACATGCAGGACGATTTTGAATAAGATGGTCTATATCTAGGCAATGCAAATGTCTGTAATGAAAATCTTTGGATGCAATAGTAAAACTCTGTAATGTAGAAAATGTAGGTGTAGTCTTGACCCTAATATGTGATGGAGTACAAGACTGAATTTTCCTATGAGGCCATGCCAATTCGTAATCTAGTTCTACGGACTCGCTTGCTTCTATTTTTGATAAATCCAAATAATGATATTATCAAAAAATAATGTTCGCTCGCATGTCCAAATTATCCAAATAATTTTTTTCCGCAATTTTTTCGGCATTTTACACCAAGCACATAAAATCTTGATACACTTGGCTGACAAATGACAGAAACGCAGGCCCTTGAGAAAGTTCTTAACATTGTAATCCGGTGTTTTTAAGCTTTCTTATCTTTCTATATATGATACTTCAAAACAATAATTGAAAAATATTAAGTTCATTTGGTAAGCAAATGATTTCTAATGATTTTAGATCTTTATTTGTAAGCGCTCGCTTATTGAAATTACGTATAATTCAATTAATAGTATTTATATTTCTTGTATTTGCTCGCCTCAAAAAGTTTATCTCCATAATGAAAAATAATATTTATAAAATAATTTCGCCCTCTCACCTCACTTTTTTGTTTGAAAGTCCGAAGAACTATTTTACAAATTGGTGTGGCCTGACGGGAAATGTTGATTATATTCCTTTGTAAACCTACAGGAACTGGCTGTGTGATTCTGACGAATTATCATTCGTAACCCGTGAGGGATTAAAGAGACTGAAATGGACAACATGCATTAAATCAACCTCTCTTCTGGTGTTGAACAATCTAAATGTACATCACCTAAACCTTTACTAACCTCATTTGTGATTGTAACTTGATAATTTCAGTTTTTGCTAATAAGATAGTAACTTTTTACTGAGTTGATTTGTGGTTGTAGATGATGTCAATCTTTACTTAGTTGATTTGTGATTGTAACATTGGAATTTTAGTTTTTATTGAGTTGAATTGGAATTCTAGTCCTTATTGAGTTGATTTGTAATTGTAACATTGGAATTCTAGTCTTTATTGAGTTGATTTGTGATTGTAACATTGGAATTCTAGTCCTTATTGAGTTGATTTGTAATTGTAACATTGGGATTCTAATCTTTATTGAGTTGATTTGTAATTGTAACAATGGAATTCTAGGGTTTTATTGAGTTGATTGTAATTGTAACATCAGAATTCTAATCTTTACCAGAGGCGTAGGACCTGATTTTGAAAGTGGGGGGGGGGGGGGGGGCACACTAAAAAAAAAATCACGGAAAGTGGGGGGGGGGGACAAACTTAAAAAAATTTGTGACAAGGAAAAAAAAAAAATAGGTCTTTTGGACACTGATATTGGGGGGGGGGGCACACTCCTAAATTGTGTGTTTTTATGCAGAAAAAAATTATTAGAGAAAAAGTGGGGGGGGGGGGGGGGGCAAAAACATACTTTTGCACCCCCCTTTTGAAAGTGGGGAACATCGTGCCCCCTGCCCCCCCCCGCTCACGCCCCTGTTTACTGAGTTGATTTGTAGTTGTAACGTAAGGATATCAGTTTGGCACAGTTTTTATGTGAGTGTATCTTGGTTGATTGTAGCTTTATGATTTCAGTTCTTACAGTTTTAACTTGACAGTTTTTCCATACTAATTTCATGATTGTACATATATGTATATGAATCGTAGTAAATTTTAAAATTGATGATTTTAAGCTGGCTGACTGTGTATTTTATATGATTTCAGTTTGTATAAAGTTATGGGTCCTATCTCCTGTGCGGTCGGCGGTTTCATCCTAGTGGCAGCCATATTCTACTACTGCTGTTACGGACTGGCCGACCAGTCAAGACGCCACAGACACACCTCATCTGTAAGTACGCCTCAACATCATCAGTAAATACACCTCCACCTCATCTGTAAGTACGCCTCAACTTCGTCAGTAAATAACACCTCCACTCATCTGTAAGTACGCCTCAAAACCAGTAGTAAGTACACCTCAACCTCGTCAGTAAATACACCTCTCGAACATCCGTCAGTAAATTACACCTCAACATCGCCAGTAATAACCCACATCGCCCGTACACACTATCAAGTTAAATACACCTAACAGCCAGTAAATACACCTCAGAACCCTCGTCAGTTAAATACACCTCAACATCGTCAGTAAATCACACCTCAACATCATCTATAAGTACACCTCAACATCGTCAGTAAGTAAACCCAACATCGTCTGTAAGTACATCTCAACATCGCCAGTAATACACCTCAACATCGTCAGTAACTACACCTCAACATCGTCAGTAAATACACCTCAACATCGTCAGTAAATACACCTCAACATCATCTGTAAATACACCTCAACATCGTCAGTAAATACACCTCAACATCACCAGTAAATAACCTCAACATCGCCAGTAATACAGCCTCAACATTCATAGTAATCACCTCACATCATCTATAAGTAACCCAACATCGTCTGTAATACACCTCAACATCACCAGTAAATACACCTCAACCTCGTCAGTAAATACACCTCACATCGTCAGTAAATACACCTCAACATCATCAGTAAATAAACTCAACATGGTCAGTAAATACACCTCAACATCGCCAGTAAATACACCTCACATCACTCATATTATTAAGTAAATACACCTCAACATTATCTATCTATAAATACACCTCAACATCGTCAGTAAATTCACCTCAACACGTCAAGTTCTCAACGTAAATACACCTAACATCGTCAATAAGTACACCTCAACATGGTCAGTAAATAAACCTCAACATGGTCAGTAAATACACCTCAACATCGCCAGTTAATACACCCACGCAGTAAACTACACCTCAACATCATCAGTAAATACACCTCACATCTCAGTAAATACACCTCAACATCGTCAAGTAAATACACCTCAAACATCGTCGTAATACACCTCAACATCTCAAATATATACACCTCAACATCATTCTATAAGTACACCCTCAACATTCATCTATATAATCTCAACATCGTCAGTAAGTACACCTCACCATCGCCAGTTAATACACCTCATATCGTCAGTAAGTACACCTCAACATCGTCAGTAAATACACCTCAACAATCATCAGTAAATACACCTCAACATCATCATAAGTACACCTCAACATCATCAGTAAATACACCTCAACATCTCAATAAATACACCTCAACATCGTCAGTAAGTAACCTCAACATCGTCAGTAAATAAACCTCAACATGGTCAGTAAATACACCTCAACATCGCCAGTAAATACACCTCAACATCGTCAGTAATTACACCTCAACATCGTCAGTAAAGTACACTCTCAACATCATCTATTAAGTACACCTCAACATTGCAGTTAATACACCTCAACATCCAAATCAATAAGTCACCTCAACATCATCTAAAGTACACCTCAACACATCTATTAGTACACCTCCAACATCGTCAGTAACTACACCTCAACATCGTCAGTAAATACACCTCAACATCGTCAGTAAGTACACCTCAACATCATCAGTAATACACCTCAACATCATCTATTAGTACACCTCAACATCGCCAGTAAATAACCTCACATCGTCATAAGTACACCTCAACATCATCTATAAGTACACCTCAACATCATCTATTGTACACTCTCAATATCGTCAGTAACTACACCTCAACATCGTCAGTAATACACCTCAACATCATCAGTAAATACACTTCAATCATCTATAGTACAGCCTCACATCGCAGTAAATACACCTCAACATCGTCAGTAAATACACCTCAACATCGTCAATAAGTACACCTCAACATCATCTATAATACACCTCAACATAATCTATAGTACACCTCAACATCGTCAGTAAATACACCTCAACATCATCAGTAAATCACCTCAACATCGTCAAGTAACGTCAACCTCACATGTCCAGTAAACTACACACTCAACATCATCAGTAAATAACACGCAACATCAATACAGTACACTCAAATCATCAGTAAGTATCACCTCAACATCGTCACGATACACTCAACACATCGTCCAATAATACATCTCAACATCGTCAGTAAATAAACCTCAACATCGCAGTAAATACACCTCAACATCATCTATTAGTACACTCAACATCGTCAGTAAATACACCTCAACATCGTCAGTAAATACATCTCAACATCGTCAGTAAGTAACTCAACATCGCCAGTAATACACCTCAACCATCGCCAGTAAGTACACCTCAACATCGTCAGTAAATACACCTCAACATCGTCAGTAAGTACACTCAACATCGCCAGTAAGTACACCTCAACATTCGTCAGTAGTACAACCTCAACATCGTCAGGTAAATACACCTCAACATCGTCAGTAATACACCTCAACATCGTCAGTAAATACACCTCAACATCGCCAGTAAGTACACCTCAACATTGTCAGTAAGTACACCTCAACACTCGCAGTAAGTACACCTCAACATCGTCAGTAAGTACACCTCAACAATCGTCATAAATACAGCCTCAACATCGCCAGTAAATACACCTCAACATCGCCAGTAATGTACACCTCAACATCGCCAGTAAGTACACTCAACATTAGCATAGTCACCTACATTGTCAATACACCTCAACATCGCAGTAAGTACACCTTCAACATCGTCAGTTAAGTACACCTCAACATCGTCAGTAATACACCTCAACATCGACAATAAGTACACCTCAACATCATATTTAATTTTTGACTATTTATTGTTTTAAGTCCCTCTTGATGAATATTCACTCATATGGAGATGTCACTATTGCCGGTGAAGGACTGCAAATTTAGGCCTGTGCTGGGCGCTTACGACCTTTGAGCAGGGAGGGATCTTTCTCGTGCCACACCTGCTGTGACACGGGACCTCGGTTTTTCCGGTCTCATCCGAAGGACCGCCCCTTTTAGTTTACCTATACGACAAGATACTGAGACTATTTCTATTCGGGTCCCCAGGGGGGGGGGGGGGGTCAAAACTCATTTGTAAGTAACCTCAACATCTGTAAGTACACCAGACTACATCATTTGTAAGTACACGTCAGGTAGCAGTGCGAAATGTGACTCATTTCCTGATATTGAATCTAAAACTAGAACGGTATCGGTGACAGTCCCGCTAATCAATGATAACAAGGCCGTGACAATTACCGCCCGGATATAGAGCTGGTCTCCCTCAGGATTGATTGCAATTTTTATCGTAAATGCAAATATTGACAATGTTGGGTCCAAATTATATTTTTTGAAATCTAGAATAATGCATTGTGATTCTCTACCGAACAGGATGAGATACTACCGTAGAATGTCGTCACAATGATTTTATGTGCATTGTGATAATTTCTGCACTTTATTTGCGGAATGGACAAATCTTGGAAGACTTCAAAGAAATGCAGCTCAGAACAACAAAGACCTTTAAAGCGTTTTCTTTGAATTTGTTAATTCAAGATCTATGTAGTACATGCAATAACGAGAATTAACCTTGGTAAGAAAAATTACATAAAAGTAATAGAGGGAATTTAGATGCAATAGGGTGCATGACACTGCATGCAGGTGTTTAACAACATATGTAATGGGTTATTACCCGGAAGGAATACTTTATCCTCAAAACTTTTCCAGTCAGTTTCCGCTTTTGGTTGATGCAGTTATGCTTGAACGAAGTTCTTGTTTTAATGGAATACTTTTAAAAGGACGAATCATGAGGCTTCGGTAGAGAAGACAGCATATCATTTCCACTAGAGATGAAAGAAGCTGTAATTAACAGGAATAATAATTGAACTTTTCTTTATTTTCATCTTTTGTATGAAAACATATAGTAATTCTGAAAAATTACTGAAAATATTGGTGTTAATTTGTAATTTTCTGTACAAACTGGTACAAACTTGAAGTACAATGTACTCAGGTATTTTTTTAAAATTCAAACTGCCGAAACCTCCTAGCCTCGTTGAAAGTTATTTGGTTTTGGTATTTTACCCTGCCTTCCCTATTGGACTTCCGGTATCATGTCACATGTGCGTAAGATATATTCCCGGTCGCCATATTGTTTTATTATCATTCACCTTAAAGGGACCATGGACACGTTTTGAATTAAAAATGTTCAAATTTTAGATTGCCAATTTTATGTTTAAAAATGCTTAATCAAGTTATTTCTAGTTATCAGCAAAAATTTTAAAGTCAGTTGTTGAGTTATAAGTAAGATACAGCGCTCACATTCTTTGCTATACAAACAAGGCTCGAGCCTTGTTTTTGTTTACAAAAAGATTGCTTCGTAGAATAATATCATGTTTAAAACAATATGAGATGTGAGAAACACTAGACACTGTTTAGTTGTGTTTAGAATGAACTTTTAATTTTGTAAAATATTTGCTTTAAATGGAACGTTTTAGTAGCACATTCAAGTATATGAATGCAAATCACGGCTCAGGCCTTTTTACATAACAAAATATTATAAGTGCTGTATCTCACTTGTATGTCAACAGATGACGTTAAAATATTTCCCTGACAATTAGAAATACCTTAGTCAAGCATTGTAAACATTAAAATTGGCAATCTGAAATTAGAACATTTTTTGCTCAAGACGTGTCCATGCCCCTTTAAGTTCCTGACGCACAGAGAATATCGCTTCTTACAAGGTTAAAACCAAACGTTGGCGAATTTCGTGCCTCATATAATAGAAATTTTTATCTAATATATTGTCAATTGTCTTTTTTAAAAAAACCAAAAAAAAAAACCGCAATTTAAAGGCAGTTAGCTATTACTTCTTACTCCACTCATTAGACGCATCAAACCTGCTTTCTCTTGCTTTGAATTACAAATTGAATTTTTAAAAAGATGGATACAAGAGCAATACGCATAAAAATGGATTTTTTTGAAA
Organism: Ostrea lurida; assembly: GCA_903981925.1. NCBI lineage: Eukaryota > Metazoa > Mollusca > Bivalvia > Ostreida > Ostreidae > Ostrea > Ostrea lurida. Next base: position 2,326 of record CAJDSM010024977.1, on the reverse strand, counting down.
AATAAATGCTTTGGTTCGCAAACAACGCTTATTTCAAATTATTTTTAAATGAGTATTTCAATTTCCTGTTCCTCTCGAATCTTGCAGTATCTCGCCTTTCGATTTCAATGTCAGTATTCTTGCGTTTTTTGGCACTATTTTGAAATAGAACAATACTGGGTTTTTTTTCGCTGGCAGATAAAACAGATTTTATGACTGAATTTCAATACAGACGTTGATAATATTCCTCGCGCTACGTGAGGTATGTTAGTCTGAATATCGTCTTGTAACAGGAAATTTCTCAGTTTTAATGCCAGAGGTGTAGGAATGATCTCATTACCTTCAATCCAAATCACCTATTATTAAGTCATTTTAGTCCAAAACCGATTTATATGCTCTCATTTATCATTTCGAGTCCTTTGTTTCAATTCTAAATCGTGTGTACGTAACTCTCTTACAGCATTAGTGTCATCGTTATGAAGCTTTAATTTATATATATACTTCGCAATTTGATTGTTCTGGCTAAATTGATAGATTGATGGTAAGTGCGCGTGAATATTGCCCACGATTATGGGATACTGTTTATCTGCAGACTGGCACGTCCCAAAACATAGACCTGAAGTTAGAACTGGAGAGCTACGGGTTCATCCGTTCTCTGTACGTTGCTACTTTTTTCTGCGCATGATTAAAGTGCTACAAATTAATTCGCTGCTTTAAGATTTTAGATATCAAGAATTCCTGACATAATGTTTCAGTACCTATGCGTCAAAATATACCGTCGTACATGTACATTTATTTTTAAAAAGGACTCGTTGAAATGAAAACTAGCAGCATTTGGACAATAAAGTTGGCATGTTTACGTTTATGAATCCGTATCAAAGATTGCCTGTCAGTATTGTTTACTCTCGTTCATTTCCATGTCCACCGTGTTTCATATTGGGACATTGTAATTACTACAATGTTTATGCTGACACCCCCCTTCCAGAAAATGGTTCTATCAAGGTAGAAAAAATGTTTAAAGAGAACATTGTACAGGGTTCTTCTAAAGATACCAGAATTACTCTTGACACTTTAGGTACTTTAGTTACGTGTATAGGTCTAGAAGATACATTTTTTATTCTATTTCAAGTATTTGTGGTTAAAATTGATATATTTGGGTTTAAAATTAACATAAATACCGAAAATTATCGCGTGGAAATATGCAACAATCAATTAGATTAGAGAATTAGCATATTGACTGGAAAATTCCACGGGTCTTCTTAAACAGGCAAAGTTTGATGAAACTAGGAGTTTTCAGTTCAAATGGCTTTTGAATTTGCGAGGAAGCATTCGAGAAGTGACACCGGGTCGTCCGCGAAAAGAGTTGTACCATAAAAGGAAATAGAATTGTAGCTCTAATTGTGCATCCCCACGCGAGTAACTGTTCTGCAGCTCGTTTCATTCAACATTTTACCAGTTGGTCCCACCTTACATGCTACAGCTGAAAACGTGACTGTTTGGAGCTCGTTTCATCAGTAACAGTGGTCCACCTTACACGGTTCAGCTGAATAAACACTGTGTCCTCATTGTCCACACAACTCTTTCAGGGAAAAAAAAATCCAAGATCGATTTTGGCAATCAATACCTGAAGCGTTAAAAATTAACTAAAATCTTTCACAGATTTCAGCTTGTTCTGGAAAAAGGAATGTTCAAAACTTTCTAATCAATTGTATCGTATTTGAGGATTGTCTAAAACGTCTCGTAACACAATGGACAATTACAAACCAAGCCCCGACCGGCAAGATTCTAACTTAGACGTCTTTGGGACTCATTGGATACCCCCATGGGGCATCACGCTAGTATAATGAATAAAACAGACTTCCCATATCAAACAAAAAGTGTGTCTAACAGTTACATTCTTGTTCAGGAGGTTTTGTGACAAACACAATGTTAGAGCCTATAAATTGCATTAGGTCCAAACAAATTACATGTACCGGAACATGTATACACTCCACAAAGTTTCATTAAAACCTGAAGTCATTCAGGAGATAGTGGGCAAATGCCATCAGTGACCTACAGTATGGTGAAAAATGCCTAAATCGAACGTTCAGATTTTCGAATATAAATTGTCCTTTATAGAATTTCTGACAATATGCATAGTTCCATTATGTAGTCATGCAGTTGCTATTAAACCCTGCAAGTTCGTTAGGAGAGTTGCGACAACGCATTTCAAGAGGCATAATTTGGTCGATAAATGCAAAATCAAAGCTGTTCATATTTCTAGCATTTAGTTGATCTCTCTCAACAA
>CAJDSM010024975.1:10353-28927 GCA_903981925.1 Ostrea lurida | reverse complement strand
CAGATAACGAAAGCTGCAGCAGACGATTACAACAGAGGGCGCTCCTATTTGATTGACCTTGCAAGTCGGGAGGGCATTCAGTTGTTTGAGGACATTTCGGAAGCGGTGGAATGTGCGATCGACAGCTTACCAGAGCGATCCGCAATGTCCGTCGTCTCTCGGGCAGGAACTCCTCAGAAGAATTCCCGCCCTAACACTCCAGTAAAGATTCGTACTCCAACATTGTAGAAACTTTAGTGATTCCTCCCCACCCCAGGGAATTTATCATTAGGAGGTTATCGTAATCCTCTCGTTGTCGCTCTGGCTAGCCTTGTTGCTGCTGTAGCAACCCTCACTCATGTGGCTTGAAGCACTGCAACAACCCAAGACCAAGCAAATGGACGTGGGTGCAGATACTTGGTGCCAGTCACGTGACATTTCCCTCTCTTGTACATCTTAGACCAAAACGTCGGTCGCTTCTGATGCGGTCCAGCAAAACAAGTCTACCTCTTTCTCTTTTACATTAGTCTTGTCTCTTTGTTAAAGAAAACAAAAGTAGATAAACTGCTCTTGGTCTCAGAATGGGAAACATATTAACCTCTATATTTATCGTTGTCAGTCCACGATGTAAATCCAATTAACAAAACGGGTCTTTGTTATTTTATGATTTGTCAGGTCGTGTAACATCTGTTTTTAATTGTAAACATAAAGAAAAGAACCATTTTAAATTTCTTTCTTTATTTTTCTTTCTTTCTCAGGAAGTGACGAATACTTTATTGTATGTTGTATTCTTGTGTTATATGTGTCGAACCAAATAAAAGCTATTTTGATTAGAACTGTATTTTGTCATGTTTGAATACGTAATAGGAACCATGGCCTGGTTTGGATGGAAGTGATCTGTAAACAGATGGCTCACCAGACCCCATCCCAAAATTGCACGTCTGACAAGCTTCTCCGAAAAGTTTCACTATCGATGTGAATAAAAGATCTCTATTACACAACCCTCTCTGTTAAAGATTGACATAAGAGTTAATTTTGTCATAGATGGTCGCATGAAGCGTGACGGTGAAAAAAGGCTCTTTTGGTGCGGACGGGTTCGCTACTTGAGTCATGTGTCGATGGTGTGATGGGGAGGTTATAAAAATTATGGGGGGTGGACTTGAGCTGACTGACCTACTGCGGGAAAGTGAAGGATGCAGATGCAGAACAATAATTTGCACTTTAATTCCTATGAACACAAACGGTATATGAAGGATTATTATTTAAATCAACTAATGAATAATTATAGTCGACGCTTTACATTGATCACAAATAGCCAAATTAGGAAGTGTAAGAGCTTTGGGTCGTCAGCTACTGCCGTATGGCTGATAGCCGAACCATGTACTAGCGCAGAACTAATCCATGACCACAGAAAGCCTTACATAGCAGCTTCTGGGACACTTCCTGTGTATATGCTCTCTTGATTAGGTAGAATAACAGTTGGACCATAGGCATAGATAAGCTTCCCACCATGCAAGCAAGTGATGCGCAGGCGATCATTAGAAGAAACGTTTATTTGAGTTTTGATGAACTACTAATATTGATCCGATGTCATTAGGTATCCAGTTGGTATGTGATAATATGAGAGGATTATGAAACGCAGGAGAGAATCGTGGTAATAATCTTGACAAATTAGATGTCAGAAATGAGGAGTTAGATATATAATGTTTAAATATTTGACTTGTGATCATCATTCAGCACCGTTTTATGCATTAGTGTGGTGGTCTTCCCAGATGCGATGCAGATGAACCATAGATGTTTAATAACAAGAGTACATTGTTTGTTTTAACTATATTTCCTGCCGTTTGCATCTTCTGAGCATTTAGATCCAACTACAAGCATTCTCGAAGGTGTGATATTCTATAAAGCGCGATTTTTTGCATGATTGGTCCTAGACCATTGTTTATGTCTTATTTGTGTATGAAGCATGACTGATAGGACCTGGATCGCTGTTGTTGTTTTGTGGATAAAGATAGCTCTTTGAAAGAATAGTGGAGGGAACCAGGAAACATCAGAAGAAGTTTGAGGGAAAGGATGTGTAGTGCGTTTGAGTGTGATTAGATCACTGACAATAATGAGGGGATGCGTGGGTTCGATCTTGGTAGGGGAGCGGCAACCTTGGGGTGATGGACAGGGATGTTATTTGGGAGGGGTAGTGGGCCCATCTATAGATAACAAGATAAACAAGATTCTAGGAGGTAATGGGCGGAGGAGAAGTGGGTCACGCTGCTTTTATTCATGCAAATTAAGGAAATACATTCTCTAGATAACGGTGAAAAGTCAGGCTATGAGGAGGGGAGAAGATTGTTGATAATAAAATGTCATGAGAAAACTATATAAAGATGATGCAAGTAATCAAAGAAAGTGAATCTAAAATGTAATCATGATCTACAGGGTAAAATTACATGTAATCGATTAAACAATTATTAGCATGTAATCTAAAAAATACACGATTACAGATTAACATTCGATTATGAAAAATTGTAATCAATTACAGCGAATTACGATTTACCAGATACGATACCTCCATCTCTCACCCTACCCCCTTTTCCCCCCAGTTTCAATTTTCTTCATAATTGAGAATATGAATTAATAGTGGGCTAAATAGATCATGTTTTGTGTCGAGAATGTCAAGGAAATTTCAACCCAAGGCGTTTTTTCGTAAGTTGCCAGTCAAAGCTCTTCATTTTTATGATTTACCCTGGATCATGTGCAAGAAATCATAAGCTGGTATATGCCGCACCGCGCCAGGATGATAAGTGTATCTTGTAAAAAAATATCTTTATAATGAGATAATTTATTTAGAAACACGAATGAAAATAGAATCTTAGCAGTAGGATAGCATTATCATATTGTTGTTTGTGTTAGTGAAGATGAAACATTTCTAGTGGATCATCTACCGATGTATGTGTTGGAGGCTGATATGTTGACTAAGTAAGTGAGGTCAGAGAATGATTTCGTGGTATGTTTCCTAGAATATGTGAATGAAAGTTGAACTCGACAGTTGATTTCAATGGCGAGTGCTCAGTAATTTATAAAAATGTATACGTTCGAATTTTAACAACGAAAGAAACTCACAGGAATATGAGTAGATTAGACATCTTGCTAGTTTCGGATTATCCAAGAAATGTGAGAAAAGGAGAAAATCTAACCTATATTTCGTACAGAGTATAGTTGGCACATTCTATGTTACCGCTTAACCGCCGCATAGTGTAGATTTGACAATCATTGACAGTTTCTCGGTGTATGTAACCCGATATATTCTTTAAAATATTAAAAATGTAGAAATTTTCTAACTTACGAAATAAGATGGTTTAGAGGAAAAGATACATATATAATGTGGGTTATTTTTTAAAGTGCAATTTAACGTTTCAGTGACGCTCAATAGTATTTGGGGTGTATATTTGAAGAAACATAATGGGTCAAATTTTTGGTCATTCAATAAGATAACAGAAATTTGGCACATTTACCTACTGAAATGAGTGTAAAAAGATGTATTGTTCAATTTGTGGATAAAAAAATAAAAGGATTATAAAGTAGTCATCCTGCTTTTATTTACAGAAAAGTTCAAATAAATCTAACCTAGTTTTTACAGAGTAATTGCATCATACTAGCTACCGGCCCTCCCACCCCCCTGCCGTAAGTTGGAACGTCAGTGGCTACAAGAAAATTTGACGTAGGTATAATAGAAAATTATAAATCGAATTGTAAATTAAATTTACGTCTCCACTAAAACAAAGGCAAAGTAAACCACCCTAGTACCGCAAGCACAGTTTCAGTTCTGAATACCAGTGGCCATGAGGGCCCAATAATCTGGACTCGCCTCGAGTAAGGAGAAGGGGGGAAGGATTCAGAGAGGCTCGCCAGTATGGAAAGTGAAAAAGAGAACGAGGTGCAAGGGCATAGGTAACTGTCGCGCAGGTGATTTGTGTTTTAGAAATCGTTTAATCCCTCACCCTTTCCTCAAAGAAAATGCATTATTTTTAACATATCATTGATACATTTAAAAATAATAAATTAAAATCTATATCTATTTATTATCAAAGATAAAAAAAAAATAATGAATAAGATAGATAATAACAATATACAACAAACAAATAAAAAGAAACAAATAAAAAAAAAAAAACACACACAATTGAATAAATAAAAAATAAATGCGCCCCCTAGCAGCTTTGTGTCCAAAACCCCAATTTCTTTGAAACTGTTAACATTGACGGTAAAAGATATTATTGTTGTTTTGTCATCGGGGTTGTTCCAAGAGGATTTTGTGTCTTTTATGAAGTGAAAATAAGTGTTACAGAAATCTCAAGCTTCTTCAAACTGTGACGTTGCAGACGACGTCACAATCAAATTAATGACGTCAAACAACAACACGGCGAAAAATTCGGGTTGTGAAATAGAAAGTAAATCAAAATTTGTGTTTAATGATAGATGTATGATAAATATAATCTTATACTTGTGCTGATTGCAAATAAAACGGAGCCTGAAGTCGTTCATGGTGTGTAAGATATTCATTATCACTGAGATACTTGAATAAATTATCCATTGTAAACAAACGCAATGGGGACCAAATGAGTTATATCCCTTACCTGCGACTACTGCCTAACACGATGTTACCTTCGCCTATTTGTATGATACGTTTCCGACATTAATCATATTATTCATTTGTATTTCAATGGCCTGGAAACATTTCTTCTAAAAATTATAATTTACTTTTAAGGTGGAATGAAACGTTTGACAAATTTTTGCATATGAATTCAGTCATAAATATTATATAAGATGCAGCAGTTTAAATCCAATATCACCAGTTGTTTATTTTTAGGATTTTTTAGATTTTTTTTCCAAAATGATAAAATACATTTTTGATTTAACCCTTCCATTATTTTCAAACTATTTGTACTGAAAAGTTAGGGCAAAATGTATAGTAGATGAAGACAATGAAAACAAAATTCTATTCAGTGTACATTGTTTTATTTTGGGGAAAACATGAAAAAAAATTCAGGAAATCGTCTTTTTATCATATCAGGCAGGAAAATCCACTGGAATATCTACAATTGAGAAGCACACATGTTAACAAATAATATTCAAACCAAAAATTGAATGAAAATTTAAAAAGGAACACATAATAATTTTTTTCCAAAAACTTGAAAATAAAGTATCCTTTAACAAGAGTTACCCTTCTTGAATGTATAGGACTGAAAAAGCAAGACAAGACTTAGAAAAGAATATAATAAGTTCTTCATGGATATGTACATGTATTAGTCAATAGGCATCATCGTATGTAGCCCAGGGTCCTATGATACCGCGGTACTTACCGATTTCGATTCATGAAAATATGTCGGTTTGGAAATGCTATGTACCTTATTTATTTTTCTTTTTATTCATGTAAATAAATATCAGTGTAACTGGCTGTTTACGAAATCAGTTGTGATACCCTTGCTGTTTACATTTGAAAATGAGGTTCCTAATCCTATGGTATCACGGTATTGTAAAAAAAATATAGGGTGTAGGGTTCTCTGTCTAATGGTGCCACAACTGAAAAAAAATGACGAATTCTTAGCTTTACAAATTACATGACAGAAAAATGATTAAAATGCAACCATTTGTACAATGAAATGAAGAATTCAAAATTAAGAAGCAAGAACATGACGGGAATTAAGAAAAGTACTAAAAGATGCCCAGATGTGAGTCGTTATGAATTGAAAGACTGTACTTTCCAAAATTCTGAACATGTTTATATTTTCAGTTGAAACATGTGTTGAGTGCAATAGTTTTTATCAAGTAAAAATAAATCGCCGATAAATGTCACAGTTCATTAAGTTAGCATTACGGAACTACAACTATGTAAATATATTAACATTGACAGTCGCATTGTTTAATTCATAAGATATTATTCTTAAATGAGGAGAAAAGGTAAATTTTATGACATATTACACAACAGGCACTTGACGTTAAAATATATTTGAAAAAAAAAATCTCCCGTTAAACTAATAATGATGGACAGAGTATCTCACGCCGCCATCTTGAAAATTCCTATTTTACTCAGCCACAACTCTTACAATTGTTCGGCAAAAAGTTCACATTATCTTAAGAATTTACCCCTATCGTTTAGCGCAACGCATCTGCCAAGGTCCTCTTCTCTCGCATCGTCATGGTGATGGGAAATAAAGTTCCATTTATCGGCGTAATTCAACCGTCATTATCGTCTTATCTGCTTTCATAACCTACACAATTCTAAAAGGGTTGACGGAAGTTGACATAGATAGATTGGGAACTAATGATAAATATATTCATTGCGTATTTAGACAAATACCTATGGGCGTTTTTTTGAATAAGAAAAATGTCAATTATATAATATATAATATGTATCTAAACCACTGTTATGAATATTATGTGTTGAAATTAAATAGAGAATAAGTACTACATAAGTCGATTTTTTAAATATATATTGTATAATATAATATATTTTGAGATTTTTCTTAATAATATTCTGTGTAGATACCTTACCAGCCACCCTGTACACATCAAGGTAATATTTAAAACACGTTTGCTTTTCATTGGGTCGATAAGTTAAAAAAGGTAATATTATAATTAGAAGTAAACTTGTTTTAAATAGCAAGCTAGGCAATTCGTATGGTATCGTTAATCTATAACACTTTACACTTAATAATTATTTTTTAAAACGGTTGTAAATTTTCAATGTCCCCAACTAACTGACTAAACTTCGTGGGTTGGAGTCGAACAGGATGGTCGATTGGGGGGGGGGGGGTGAGCGATTCCAATGTTTGTTGATATAGATTTACAAAATTTGCCGATGTCAGCCTATCCTAATTGTGCCGAGTTACATTGTTGCAATACAATACACTACCCTGCATTCAGTGCACACCCACCCCCTTTACTTCCCCGCCACATCGACGAGGGAATTCTCATTCATAAGATCAACTTCCGTCAACCCTTTAAGAATTTGTCGGTTACGAGAAGCAGTAGACGATAATTGACAGTTGATTACAGCGATAAATGGACTTTATTTCCAGTTCACCATGACGATGCGAAAGAAGAGGACCTTGACAGAGCTGCTGCTAAACGGTAGGGGTCAAATCTAAGAATTAATGTGACTTTTTGCCGACAATTGTAAGTGATGGCTGGTAAATAAGGAATCAAGATGGCGGCGTGAGATACCTTGTCATATAGTGTTTACGGGAAGATTTTTTTCAAATATATTATATATATTTAAAACGTCAAGTGCCTGTGCATATTACATATAAATTGTGTGGAAATATTAGTCATACAGTGATGACGTATAAGATGACGCTATGGGTTATTTTGTATTAATTTGTTATTGCAAGTATTATGGAGTGTGTGAATGTTAACGATAAATTCTGTGCATCGCCATCGAGAGAATCTTTATGTTTCCTTTGAAATGGAGGGCCAAGGAGCTATTATTATTAGATTGTGCTAAGGTTTGTTATACGACTGTATTCGTGATGGAATCGTTTTGTGATAATATTTATTGAATGATTATTTGCTGGGTTTTTTTTTGTCCCGTTGAGAATATTTCACTCATATTGAGACGTCACCATTGCCGGTGAAGGCCTGGAAATTTAGACCCATGGCTTTTAGCAGTGAGGGTTCTTTAGCGTGCCAAACATGCTCCATTTTTAAGGTCATATCCGATAGACCCGTGATTCTCACTTCTAAATGCAGAACTTTTGGCGAAGGAGCAATCACTAATTATTTTAACGTCTTAGGTTTGACGCGGCCGGGTGCCGAGCACGGGCCTCGAACGCTCGACCTCCTGATCACGACGCGAGAGCTCTACCACTGAGCCACCGCGACCAGTAAGAGACACCCGGCCGCGCTGCGTGGGTTCATTTGATGGACGGATGATGGGGCTGGAAAGTAGATATTACATTAAATAAAGGGGTAAATACGTAATAACGGATCTTTTGTTTGTTTCCTAATGTGGTCTATCGGATTTTCTAACACTTATTATTATTTAGAGATTTACACAGTACGTCATTCAGTTTTGGACGGAAAGGGGGGAATGTGTTTACATTTAGACTTTCAAGAACATAGATAAGTTCATTATTTGAAAATGACAGGCCTTCTCGATCTTTACCAATTTCTTCACAATTATATAAATTTATTGTTTTCAACTTTTGAATTATTTATCAACATCAATACCACTTCCATATTTTTATAATATCGATTTATTGGGAATTCTGTCACCCTGATCCAGTTCCAATCCACATTTCTTCACGCGGCGTAGGAATGCATACTGTGGGTGATATGAAAAAAAATATCATATGATTGTTATCAACTGTATAAAAGGTAAATATGTAATAAATATATTTTCAAAGGGAAAAATAACCCGTGGGGATCCGGGTAAGAATAGGTGCTCAGCATCCCCTTGTAATAGGCGACTGAATGGGAGGTCATTCGGATGAGACCGCAAAAACCGAGGTCCCGTGTCACAGCAGGTGTGGCTCGATAAAGATCCCTCCCTGCTCAAAGGCCCCGAGTGCCAGCATAGGCCTAAATTTTGCAGCCCTTCACCGCATTGGTGACGTCTCTATAATGAGTGAAATATTCTCGGTGGGACGTAAACACAATAAATAATCAATCAATCAATCAAAGGGAAAATATATATTTGATATTTTATTTTGAGCATTTACCATATGTAAAAGGTCAAAAAATAAAATATCAAATATATATATATATATATAATTATATATATATATATATATATATATATATATAATATATAATATATATATATATACACTATAGTGTTTGCATGCCGTGGCAGGTACAATGCAAAATATTGAAACTAAATAGTATCTGGTAATATGGCCTATTTTTCATAAACATGTTTTAATGCCAGTATGTATTATAACAAAATTTTGAGGAAATTATACAGAAAGGAGGAACCGTGGCCCCCGTCTGTCCTAAAAAAATTCACAGCGGTGTCAGGTATATTTAGGAAGACAGTACTTTGTTCAGTTCTGAGAATTTTAGGGTTTCTATCTCACTATGAAGAATAATTTCTTAGAATATACAAATATGATCAACTGTAAAGACTTGGATTAAAAAGTAATGTACAAACAGTAACTTTAAAAAGTTAACAATCCATTAATTAGAAGTGAAAGTCTAGGATGGTAAAGGCAAAATATAACGAACAGTGATCAATCTCGTAAGTCTATATAATACGAAAACAGGAAGTTGGGAAATCACGACCCCTGGCACATCAGATGTGAGATCAGGTGGCCTAGGAGGAGTAAGCATCCCCTGATGACCAGTCACGACCCGCCGGAGCCCATAGTCTTGATCAGGTAAACGAAGCAATCAGTTGTGAAAAACGGCTTAACAATGACTATGAAACACATCAGACAGCATTTGACTCAATGATAGTCATATTGGTGAACTAAATTGTTTAAAGAAGAAGAATAGAACATATTCTATGGGAACGCGATTATGTTCAAACATATCTTGATGAGATTGAATTTTACATACAAGATACTCTGAATCTATGACTAAAAGTCAGGATTTCTCAAATTCTATGGGTTTATAACAGCTAGTTTGCCAATGCAACCTGCCATTAAGTCAAATGCTGTTTGACATGTTCAAATAAGAAATAGGCGAAGTATATAATGTGTTTAACGTAATCATAGTCCTATAAAACTGCACAAAATCGAGTGTAGGCAACACGGACCTCCGACAAAAGTGAAGGCAGGATTAGGTGCCATGGAGGAGTAAGCATCCTCTGCCGACCGGTCAATCCGCTGGAGCCCTTAGCAAAATGAAGTAAACGGGATTCCGTCGTCAAATCTAGTGCGAAAATGAGAGTGTAAGAAGGGTTTGAACAAATCAGTCACATAATGACTTAGTGATAATTTGTAACTCGCAAACCAAGGTCATTATAGTGACCGTAGAATTTGCAAAATGATATATTAAAACGAGATTTCGTTAAACCCTGCAACATAAACTTTTTGTTAGTAGTTGGCCTCGCTTTAAAAAGTCCTCATGCGCATACATGCTTTTGCGTAATCGGGATACATACACACCATAAGCAGGTGATAGTGGTACATTACACGTAAGAAAGAAAGTTGACAATTGGCAAAAGTTAAAGTCATCACGCGTCATACAATGTAGTTGCACTCGCGAATCAGAGTCATTCTTAAGTAAAATATCCAAATATGAGGCAGATATTCAAATTCTTGGTGTCTTTAGTTTTTCCTTGGCCCTGTCCCCACCTCTCGTGTCAGGGGTCCGTGATTGCCCAACCTCTGTTTTTGTATCTATTTAGGACTTACGAGATTGATCACTGTTCGTTATATTCGCTTACACATCATATGCAGGTGATGATTGGAATGTTGTTCACAGTCAAAACATATGACTTCAACATTTACAACGACCGTCCGGACGATAAATTCAAGACAAACTGTTACTATTATAGACAGTTGCTTCATTAAAACAAAAAATGGTTGATCGATGATTGATTATTTCTTGTTTAGTCCCACTCGAGAATAGTTCACTCAATGAAGACGTCCACATTACCGGTGGAGGGCTTCAAAATTTAGGCCTATGCTCGCACTCAGGGCTTTGAGCAGGGAGGGAACCAAATGGAAAAAAGAAATGTTCTTATCTAGTAGGCACAATCAAAAAAATATTTGTGAAAACTCCAATCTGTTTCTACGCACAAGTTGATATTAAAGCAAGCTGGTGTTCCTCATTGACAATATTTTGTAGTTTTTTGGCAATCATGTCTTCCAACAGTCTGTTGGAATTCCAATGACACGAATTGTGTTCCTTTATTAATCTGACCTATTTTATACTCTGAGAGGCAGAATTCATTCATAATATAAAAATGACGATGGAGAAGCTGAAATCGCCCCGTGTGTAATAAAGTTGAGTTGTTAGTTTCCCGTTGATGTCTATATTCCAGTACGGAATCAGATATTTGAAAAACTCTGTAGTGTCCTTTATTTGTAGTTCGCTGGAAATAGTGAATCGACATATGAATGAAAAATCATTACTATTAATAGATAAAACGTCGTTAATATATCGAAATGTCTAGAGATTTCTTCTTTTCATGTAGAATCCATTGGATGAATTCTGCTTCATAAGAATTATAAAAACAGATCGGCTAAGAAAATAGCACAGTTCATGGTCATGGCAATTCCAACAGACTGTTGGAAGACCTGATCGCTGAACTCTACAAATATGATGAGGAACTCCACCATTGCTTTGATATTAACCTGAGAGTACTTGTGTGTAGAATCAGTGTAGAGTTTAAACTAAGTAATTTTTATAATCGCTGATCACTAGATATACATATTTCCTATTTCCATTTTTGCGGACGAGCAACTGTCTATAATGTTGAAAAGTCTTGTCTTTTAATTTATCGTGCGAAATGGTCGTGTAATAGTGTTTATAACAAAAGGCTAAGTTAACATTGTGTTAAACGTAATCATAATCTAAATAACATAAACAAAATTGAGTGTAGGGCAACACGGACCTTCGACAAAAGCGAAGATAGGATCAGGTGCAATGGAGGAGTAAGCATCCTCTGCTGACCGGTCAAACCCGCCTTGAGCCCGTAGTCGAAATAAAGTAAACGGGATTACCCGTAGTCAAATCTAGTAGGAAAATGACAGTCTAACAAGGGTATGAAACAAATCAGTCAACATATGACTTAGTGATAATTTGTAATCACAAACAAGGTCATTATAGCGACCGTAGAATTTGCGAAAGACGACTTTAAACGAGATTCGTTATAACCCTGCAACATCAACTTTTTTGTAAGTAGTTGGCCTCGCTTTGAAAAGTCCTCATACGCATAGCATGCTCTTGCATATCGAATCAAGTCATATGTTTTGATGTTGTTGATGTGAGAAAGGTTCTGGGATTTCAAATTTACTAGAAGTTCTCATTTACTAGATCCAGTATTGTACTTTTGTTTGTAATGGTTTTTATGAAGTTTCGGAATCCAGTATGATATGGTAATTCATATTTGTCCGTATCTTTGACTGGGATATTAAAAAGTGTTGAAAACTGAAATGTGATTTTGAAGAATTTCTTCTTTCGAAAGAGCAGTAGGAATTTAAGTACGATTACCAAATGTGGAGTTAATACCAAGAGTTCATTTAAACTGCAGCTGTAGTCATTGGCTTGCAAAGATATGTTTACAAGCTTTGTAAGCAGGAACCGAAATATATTCCTCATGTAAGCTACTCTACGTTTTTTGATCACTTTTGGTTTATCGATTAGACATATCAATGAAAATCACTTAAATGTCGAATTAAAGGTCACCTCTAGAGATTTCGTCTTCACATTTACAAGCGTTTTAATAAATTCTACTCATAAGAATATAAAAACAAGTCAGCTGTGGATATTTCTCTACCGATAAAAGGGAAAATGTTTTGTGTTTATTTTATGCTAAATTTCGCGATTATATTGATGATTGCGAAAATAAAACCACGGCAAAGTGGTGTTCAAAGTATTTGGGGGTGTGAGTTCATACAATGAAGTTTTTATCCGCGAAATTTAAACCATTATGAAATACCAAATTATACATAATTTTGGCCGTGCAACATTAAACTCTTTACAGTATATTTTAGAAAAACATTATCAAAATAAGAAAACAATTACAAAGTAATGAAAACTTTCCACGCCATAGAAAATAAGTAAAATTTACAGAATACCAGAGAAAATGAATAAAGAAAGTTGATTTTAAGCTGGTAAAAGAATTGAATTATTACAATACTATCAGAGTCACTATTTGTCACGATTTACTTAAATGTGATTATCTAAAACACGATTTACACATTCACAAACTTGCTGTTGATTAAATGAAATTATTATGAATTAAGAACAATGTTTTGTTTCTTTATCCAGCTTGACGTTTAGAGTCCCCGAATTTGGCGTGTGACCTGAATATTTTCCTGATAAAGATTATCTTGGAAGTACACGTGGACACATCCCCACATCAATCTTAGGACCTACAAAAAAGTCAACATACTATATATAAATATATTATATATATATAATATAATATATATATATTATATATATATATATATATATATATATATAATATATATAGCTAAATGCACATACAGGGTTTTAGGTTACAACCTTACTTACCAGTATCCATGGGCATATACACTATATTCTGTAATTATGATTTTTGTTACTTTATGTATCATGCCACTTCAAATATTCAGAAACCTTGTATTTTGAATAAACAATTTTTTCTAAGAATTACATATATAATTATGCCAAATAGTGCACACCGTAACTTTATACAGTCGAACCTCGTTATCTCGAACTTGATGAGACCAAGAAAAAAGTTCGAGATATCTGTGAATTCGAGATATCGATGGTAAAAATACTAAGAAAATAGGTGGTTGGGACCTCCAAATCAGTTCGACATAACCATGGTATTCGAGATATCAGTGTTCGAGATATCGAAGTTCAACTGTATATAGATAGGAATAAGTTACACGCACATATTATGTCAGCCAGTTTATCAACAGACTCAATACACATAAATGATAAATAAAGGTAAAAGCCTTGGGACCTTTTTAGCAAAAAATGATTTAAAAGATTTAAATTAAACTCACCTCAGAAATGCAGAACAAGGCAATAACATGTTTACCGGATACTGGCTCTAATGTTTTATGAAACCGCACTGGTATGTTTGCTGGTAAAATGTATGTACTTTAATATGTGTAATTAGTCGATTTCATTGCATTTATATGAAACTATTTCGATACCGTCTATATATCGTCTTATGATAAAGTACAATGATAAGTAATTCAGATCAGGAAACTACGTACTATACCTGAATTCACTTGCTGTATCGTGGAAACAAAAATTTAACAACAATCAGCTGAAAATGGTACACTTTTACAACCAAGTTGTAACAGGGTTTACTCAGAAGGAAGGGTATATATAACGTGCAGTGTTTGTTTATACATTCAGGTTAGTGTAGTAAGTTGATTCATTGAGTAACATACAAAAGATTCACAAATGTATCACTATTTATAGAGGAAAGCAATTTCACAATGATTTACCGCGACCGCCATCAGGGTTTTCTTGAGGAGCAATACCATACTCATTAAAGGAAATGGTGATATAGATATCCGAATTTTCACCTGCAAGATAAAATGAAATTTCTCGAAGCATTTTGAGAAATCAGATATAAATCAGTACAAATGCTAATTGAGGAACTGTGCCTTACAAAGTATCCCCAATGAACCTCATCGTTATCCATGTTGGAACATAAACTTCATATCTATTTGCTCCATACATGTTACACTGTAGATTTATTTTCTGGATTGAATTACATGTATATGAAATACCAGTGTGTTTATTTGATGAATGTAAAGAATAGTGATGTACACATCTGTCATTGTTTTTCCGAACTGAATTCTAAAGTTGTTTAGTTTATGATGAGTTTTTTTTAAAATGAGTATGTCATAGAACTTCATTGTTACAATTTGTTATCTGTATACTCATACTACACATGTGTACTAGGTACTGTAAAGGGGGAAATATTCGCATGGGTTTTATTTTCGCTATATTCGCAATTACATTAACGATTGCGAAAATAAGACCATAGCGAGGTGCTGTTTAATGTATTTGCTTGTATGATTCCAATGCAGCCTCTTTACTTTCCGCGAAATTTAAACCATCGCAGAATGCCGAAGAATAAAAATCGCGAAATTTTCGCCCGGCAAAATTAAATGCCTTTACAGTACTTGTATGTAGTTTAAGAATGTGTTGATGGATATTAGGAGGTGACATAAAATAATTACTGCACCCGAAGCCTTGCATCCATCGTCAAACGTTTCACTACAATTGACATATTCGGTGTGAGAAGCTCCTCTGTGTACCATACAGTGTGTTGGTTGAGGTATTCCTGTGTAAATTAAACAAATAATTATTATGATCATGAGAGTCAGCTACAAGTTCTCCAAAGTGATACATACATCAATATAATTACAATACTTACGTGTATCAACGAAAAATGAACTTACCATCTATAGTTTCTCTTTTTAAACTCGGCAAGTATATATTTTATTCCTGGATTTAGATTTCTAAAAACTTCAAGCGTTGCAACACTTCCATCTAGTTGTATAGGGCTATTACAGAATTCGCATCGCTTTGTCTGGGTATCACAATCTAACAGAATTCCAAGAGGAATACATTTATATTCAATATGTGTTGAAATTTGGGGACAGTTTAGAGGAAAAACAATTTTCTTTCATGAATTCGATTGTATGTTACCTGAACACGTTTCATTTTTTTCCACCCTCTCTGTTTGCAAAATTCCGGTACCTTCAAAACAGAATTATTTATAAAGATTATCAGAATTTCACTTTAACAGAAAGTTTACTTTCTGCACTACTTGCTTTGTAATTACTAATGAAAGTCTAACAATGTCTCAAACAACATACAGTTTTTGGCAGGTATTATGTATTGTGCGGGAGGATTCTGTAGAAGGAATCGCCATCCTTACTATCGTACTTCCCATTGTCTTTCTTTGTACTATGTTTGCTTTACAGTGCTTTTATTTTCAAATTCTGTATACTTCCTGTTCTGTTAAATTTTATTACTTTCTATTATCTTATATTATGGTACTTTCTATTTCTTATCTATTGATACTTTTTATTCAGTTATTTCATAGTGCTTGCCATTCTTGATTTTCAAGTATTTTTCCTTCGGATGAGATTGCAAAAACCGAGGCCCCGTGTCACAGGAGGTGTGGTACGATAAAGATCCCTCCCTTTTCAAAGGCTTTAAGTGCCGAGCATAGGTCTAGATTTTAAAGCTGGTGACGTCGCCATGAGTGAAATATTCTCGGGAGCGATGTTATATGTTATTGAACACACAACCAGCCAAACTATGTATTTCGATTTTCCTAATTTATAATACTTTCTGTTGTTTTATTCTAAAGTACCTTCGATTCTTTTATCATACGGTAATTTCTAATTTCGATTTCTTTATTAAACATATATTTTAAAGTTAATCTAGTCAAGTATTATCCCATAAGTAAAAAAATAGGTGAAAGGAATTTAGATCAGTATATAGGTTGATAGTTTTAAAAATTCTGGGACATACATTTCATAGTTACATTTGCATCTCATTATTCATATTTTACAATATAACAAATTATGAAATTTAATGATGTTACAAAGCCGTATAAATGTAAGAAAATCGGACTTAGGACTTATTTGTATGATGAAAAATGTGAGGATAACGAACACAAAGTAAGTGATCGACAAACACAGATTCATGGATAAATGCAAGCAGGAGTAGAATAGCAGGAGTAAGCAGCCCTGTTGACCGGTCACATCTACTGTGAGCAGGTAAAGGGGTAATCCAAAATCAAACATAGTGTATAAAGAATGGTTTAACAAATGATATGAAACACTTCAAACAGCATTTTACCCAATTACAGGTTGTAGTGGCAGACTAGATTGTTAAAACGACAATAGGAATATTTACGAACTGCTAAAGGACTATATATGGTAAGGGTCGTTATGGGCCCCCAATCCAAAAATGTCTATATCTACAATGGTGAAATTTATATACCCTGGTTACTAGAAAAATGTATTTTGGATTGCTCAAGTATCACGTTGCCATGGAAATAAGCTTTCACAAATTGATGTTTATGCTACTATTGCTGTACTCGTGTAATATTTTGCATGTGAAAAAACACGCAAAGCCGATGAATAAACACACAGGTCTAGATTTGACGACTCGTATTCATTGTAGGCCCGAATAATTTTAGTTACTAAAAATCATATTTGAGATTTTTTAACCATTGCGTTGCCATGGAAACAAGCTTTTAGTAATTTATCTTTACGTTACTGTTGCTGTATATTGCGTAATATTTTTATTTTGAAAAAAAACAAACATTCTAGTCTGCAAGCACTAGAATAAATCAGTGCTTAATAGGCCCGAATTTCGGCACGCACCAAATAAATTAGAGATTGTTGCAAGCCTTGTAATATCAATTTGTTTCTGAGTAGTATGCTTCGATATGAAGGCTGATCATATGTAGAACAAGATCTTACGTATCAAATATGTTGAGGACACAAACACCATACGCATGTAATATTGGCAGTGGCGGATCCAGGATTTGTCGAAAGAGGGGGCCCGGTCCGTTGAAAAAGGAAACAGTAAGCTTAAGATCAGGGATGAAGCCAAAATGGGGGCCCAGGGGGCGAAGCCCCCGGATTCGCCTCCGGAAGCTCTCGGGTTTTAGAGCTTTTAAAGTTACTTTTAGAGATTAATTTATCTGTATATCTATACATAATAATTAAGTTTTGTCACCGAAGGGGGGAGGCGCGGGCCCCCTGGGCCCCCCTCTAAATCCGCCACTGATTGGGATATCGCTACATGAAAATGGGGAGTTGACGATGGAAAAACTGAAATCATCTCGTTTGTCATAAAGTTGAGTCGATAGTTTGCTGTTACTATCTATGTTCAATACGATATGAAGTAAAACGCAGATGTACATGTGAAGCACTGTGGTGTCTTTTATTTAGAACTCACAGGGAATCGACATCTGAATGAAAATGATAATTTTGACAGATAAAACGCCGTCGATATATATATATATATAAACGAATCTCGTTGAAAGTCATCATATATATATATATATATGTCAAGTTAAAGGCCACTACTAGAGATGTTTTTTCTCTTGTGGAAATTTTTGAATAAATTGTGCCTTGTAAGAAAATAAAAGCAGGTTAGCTAAGAAAGGAACACAATTCATGCCATGGGAATTTCATTAGATGGAGAACCTTATCATGTACCAGCGAGTGTTTCTTATATATGAAATCTCAATATACTGTAATAGGCTTCCATATGATGTAAAGTATTTGAATTTGAAAAAAAAGTTGTAATTGTTACGACTTGACATTATTTGTATATGTGGTATAGAAATTGTAGATACAATGTTGCAATTAATACAGGGAGAAACATTAAATGAATTATATAAAACTTTAAGTATGTATCGACAGTTGGTAATTTTGGGTATAGTACTCGCATAGTAAGGAATGTCAAATAAGTATATAAGGTTAATTACCCCAAGGGAACGAATATTTAGCTTTGCCGACCCAAGAACCATTTCTCGTAGCATCCTCTGCAGATGAAGGCGATTGATCATTGAAATGACAAGTGGTCATCCCTCTTTTCCATGTGTTGATTGCGGACAAGACTGACCCCAAACAAATAGCTAAAAATATAGAAACACTTTTTAAATCAACTGTGAAGATTTATTCATTCATTGTATGCTTTGCTTTGCAATTGTCAACTTTCCCTTTCTATGTAGTAATATACCACTATCACCTGCTTATGGTGTGTATATCTCGCAGTTGATTCAATACGCAAGAGCATGTTATGCGTATGCGGATTTTTTAAAGCAAGGCCAACTACTAACAAAAAAGTTGAAGTTGCAGGGTTATAACGAATCTCGTTTAAAGTCATCATTTCGCAAATTCTACCTACCTAGTCCTTGTTGCGTCCAGAGGCACATAGT